>CM055104.1:4504714-4606088 GCA_029204225.1 Diphasiastrum complanatum | reverse complement strand
AAATGATAGAGTTTTGTAGTTCTAATGGCATTAAGGCCTAGGCAGCTGTCTTGTCCTCCCTCAACAAAATGGAGTGGTCGAGAGAAGAAATAGATCTCTTTGTGAGTTTGCTAAAGCCTTAAAGCTAGATGCTTCTCTACCAAAACCATTTTGGGGTGAAGCAATCACTTGTCACTAATTTTTTGTGCAATAGATTGCACAACCAAGCCATTGGAGAAATCACAACATATGAAGCTCTATTCGGAGAGAAGCCGAATCTTGAGGATCTAAATATTTTTGGATCCACATGTTATGTACACCAATCCTTGGATACAAGAAAGAAGGATGATACAACTTCCATCAAAGGCATCTTTGTGGGATATGGTGAGAATAGCAAAGGTTATAGAGTCTTCAATCCCATCACTAAGAAAGTCATAGTGATTAGGGATGTTCTTGATGAAGGAGATGCTTGTGAAATGAATGACAATGCTACTAATCATCTTGATGCCAAAGACCATGCTAGGATGGAGGAGGAGCTTCAAAGCGATCAAGAGCTTGAAAATCCACCTCAAGGTACAAGGCATTAGAGGAATTCTGAATCCAAAAATGACCTTATAAGAAATGCCATGTAGATTGACAAAGTTTATTAATGTAAATTACCAAAAGAAATTCGTTTTCTACCCAAATGCTTTTTCATTTTTTCCCGCACTATTTTCGATGCTTAACCAACCTATGTACATTACCATTTGTAGTTCACTAAAAATAGTATAGCGTTATAACCGTAGCTCCAATTGAGACGAAAATTAGCGCTCGACAAGAGCTTTCCAATGGTACCCTACATGACCTAGTTCCGATCCAACGGTATAATTTTCATCTCAATCTGAGATATGGTTAGAAAGTTATACTATTTTTAATGATAATTGCATATTATACTATGAATAGCATGTCATGCTTGCGGGCTGCCCCCGACGCCGAATTATAACATTATTAAAAAAACTTTTTTGTCAATTTTAATGAGCTACGTTACGTATAGATCTCAAAGTGTAAGCAAAATTTGAGAAAAAAAATATAAAGAGAATCTTTACAAAGGGTCTTTTTTGGATTTAGTCTCCAAGAAGATCCACAAGAGTAAGGGCCGAGCCATTGAGGAGCTCACTTATGATGACAAAGGTGATCAAAGGGAAGAGATTGCATCTTTTACCTCTTACACTTTTCTTACTTCAATGCTTGATGAACCAACTTGCTATGAAGATGCTTGTAAATCAAAGAGTTGGATGGATGCTATGCAAGTGGAGTATGATGCTCTCATGGAGAATCATACTTGGGATCTTGTTGATCTTCCTCAAGGGACGAAACCACTTGATTGCAAGTGGGTGTATAGATTGAAGTATAATAAAGATGGATCAATAAGTAAGCATAAAGCTAGGCTTGTAGCAAAAGTTTTTTTGCAAACCAAAGGAATTGATTATGATGAAACTTTTGCTCCTGTGGCTAAGCTTGTTACAATAAGATTGATCATTAGTCTTGCTATTACCTTCAATTGGGAGCTATTCCAACTTGATTTTACAAATGCCTTCCTCAATGGCTACTTGGAGGAAGAGATCTACATGAGGGAACCCAAGGGCTTCATTGAGGAAAACCATGAAGGAAAGGTGTGTTTTTTGAAGAAGAGTCTCTATTCACTCAAGCAAGCACCTAGAGCAGGGTACTCTAGAATAACTCTTTTCTTATCTCCATCAACTTTGTTTTAACTGCTTATGATCCATCATTGTACATAAGATTTCGTGATGGGAAGATCATAATCCTTGTATTGTATGTTGATGACATTATTTTAAGTGGAAATGATCTAGATGGAATAAGAGATGTAAAAATTGCATTATCTAAAGAGTTTAAAATGGTAGATCTCGGCCTATTGAGCTTCATTCTAGGAATAGAATTCTTAAGAGGATGTGATTTTAGTTTCATTTGTCAATCTAAGTATGCAACATCCATCCTAGATAGATTTGGAATGAAGAATTGTAAAGACATTGAGACTCCAATGGAGGAACATGTAAAAGCATCTATTGATGGTGATGAAGCATCCTTTGAGGACATCACTTGATATAGAAGGCTTATAGGCTCCTTAATATGTTTGACTATAACTAGACCTGATCTTAGTTATAGTGTTGGAAAATTAAGCCAATTCATGCAAAGTCCTTTGGTATCACATTGGAAAATGGCCAAAAGAGCTCTTAGATATATCTCATCAACTAAGAATTTTGGCATATGTATGTATAATGGGACTAATCTTGGCTTAACAGCCTATAGGGACTCGGATTTTGTAGGTGACAAAGTGGATCGAAAGTCAATAAGTGCATTTGCCACCGTCTTATGTGATGGAATAGTATCATGGCTTTTATGTATTCCATCCTCCCATAGTGAGGACTTAGATTATTTTTTGGAGCTCATTGGCAATCTCGAGCTACTACACTTTTGTATTGTGTGTTTATGATCCAAATGCAACCAAAGTGATTCGGCCTTCATTCTCTGTCTACAGGCTGTACAACAGGCCGTGGTTTACATGTGTGAACTCGGATTTCATCTATGATCAATGTTTGATGATTGTTCTTGCTTGTTGTTTGTCAAATTGCCAATCTAGATCAACTTTTTGTGTCTAGTTTTTTGATAGATTGTTAAGCATCCAGTCACTCTTGTGGATCTTGTGTAGATCCATTTATGGTCCAAAAGTACAGTACTTTCACAAATCTTACATCTTCTTTTATATGTACAGTTTATTACCTTGCTCTCTTATTTTCTTTTATTCTCGTCTTTTCCATTTTCATGGACTTGGATGTTGACTTTATTTATTGTCATATCAACAAATTTGTAGTTGTTCCTTTACATGTTACTTGTCTAAAACCGCAATGTAGGGGAAACATCAAATTTAAGCAAATGAAATAGCTATGAAAGAAGAACGAGGCATGTCTAATTAATTGTATGCTTAATGTTGGAATATATTATAGTTTTCCAAGTCCAATAGAGAACACTTGATAGTCTGTTTGGGATATATTAAGTTCGTGTATAACTTCATTTATCTTTTTGAACTTGCTATGGCAAATACCAACTTGGCTTATAACAATGATATCAACCAATCATCTCTCTCTCTCTCTCTCTCTCTCTCTCTCTCTCTCTCTCTCTCTCTCTCTCTCTCTCTCTCTCTCTCTCTCTCTCTCTCTCTCTCTCTCTCTCTCTCTCTCTCTCTCTCTCTCTCTCTCTCTCTCTCTCTCTCTCATGGATGCTTCTTCGTTTAAAAATATCGTGCTATGCTACTTACTATATCGTTGGACAACAACAGGCTACCGCTTTTTTGAGAACTAAAGGTCTTACATCAATACCCCCTAACTATATTGTTTAAAAAAAAAAAATCCTCCTCTTTTTTCTAATAAGCTCCACAAAGGTTTTAAACTTAGCCAAAATGAAGGGACAAGATTTGTCACTTCCCTTGCAAGGCAAAATGCCACCTTCTAGCTTCTCAGAAGCCTCTGCATACCACTATATATCATGCAGTTTCAACTAGTCTTTCTCACAACATCTTGTGAAGAAGAGTTCGTCATCTCTCTCTTCCGGTGAATGCGCCCTAATACACTTCCATCCTTCGGAATCTATCATATGATAAGAGGTGTATCTTATTTCCTTGCAAGGCTATGACTTTTCATTGCTTTAAGCAATTGGATTTATGCTTCTTTGCTGTTTTTAATGATATGCTTGCATGTAGCTTCTCACAATAAGCAGAATATATGGACCCCAGCGATGAACCATCCATCACCTTTTTCACCTCAAAAATGGATTTATTTGCCTCATAGGCAACAATGGACTATCCTTCATCTCTTTCATTGTAGATATTGGTTTTCTATGCCTTCTAGGCAGCGATGGACCACAACAAATCTTTGTTGACTCTTAATATATGGTAATTGCCTACCAGGCAGCGATCCTAACCAAAAGACATTTGCTTGTTCATAGCTTGCAATTATGCTAGATAGCAATGGAGCTTAAACCAGATAATGATGGCCGCTGTCTAGCGATGGACAACAAGCTCAAATCCCACTCTTTCCGTGAAGAAATTTTGAATTGCCTACTTCTTGTCCAACAAAGGACTGTAGGAAGTCATAAACAGTTCATGACCCTAAAACAAGCTTGTTTAGAGGCTATGCTAATTGATCTACTGTTGTGTGAACATCAACCTATCATTCACTTTATGGTTTATATTGTCTCTTCCACCAATTTCACATGTATTTTCAAATGCTATACACATACCGTAGCAATTTTGTAGCATTGGGATAGTAAATGATCTACGTGTTGTGGTAATGCAACATTGTTTGTTACTACTGCCTACCACTACATTCGTTTAGGTTCGAAAACGAATCGTACATTGCTAAGCGTCTATACAGGTATGCAATTCGTTAAACCATGATACAACAACAGTAACTTGAACTTCTTTCAACATTTTCTAGTTTAGAACATACTTATACAAGTATTTGATTCTTAAGGAAGAATGTTAGATGTTATGTGATAAAAACTATATGTATGATTGTGTTCCAACAAACTGCTCGTGGGAATAGCATGGCATCCTCTCAAGAAACTACGTCTACAATCATCCAAGTATGATGATCTCCGGGTTATACGCAAACCACATACATCATGGACCATACGGTCTTAATTACATGCTTTCAATGATATATACTCAGGATATGGTTTTTCCGTTATACTTACATATGTTACCTTCGTTATGACTTTATGACTCATATATAACAACATTCAACTTAAACCTGACTATTATGCAATCTAGTTTAACAACTCGTTCACACTATCCTTGAATAGTTTGTACTGTTAGAGTTAATCTTACTTCTACTCACTCTAATTGCCCTCTAATTCACTCAAGGAAATTACTCTCTTACAAACAGTTTGCAGAAATGAACTGTTTCGCAAAGTTTGCAGTTTTACACGCAAGCTTCAACAGGGTTACACGCTCAGTGCATCTGTTTTGTGATCTGATTGTTGTTACTACAACATTCTTATACTTGAAAAAATATAAAAGATATTTTTGAAATGCATTATTGTCTAAACTATGATGTAATCTACATTATGCTATTCATACATGGTTATAGGATTTCGTTTTGGATATTATTACCACATGCTGAAACAATATTGCTACAACGTTCAAGCATACACTGCTTGCTCTTTTAACTAGCATCTAGTGAATATTCACTAATTATCAAGCAGATACTACATCGTACTCTCAAGTAGAACTGGCCTATTTCATGTTGCACTCTACACATTCTTTTCATTCTTAAGTTATTTACTTAAATAATTTTTGTCATAGACTCACAGAAACATATGCTATCATAGGCATACATAGCTAATGCTTTTGCCAAAAAGACGAACATAAAGTGTAGACATAATAGCTGATTCAAAAACTCAATGTTGATGCAAAAGTAAGTATCATTCTACAATTTTCATTGCTACATACAAGATTTGACAAATACTAGGGTGGTGATTTGACCAACTCCTCTAAGGTATATGACAACCCTTTTGTTATGAACAATATGCATAAGTGATATAATTTTGCATAATACAAAAATGAACATTACAATGTTGATGCGGGTTAACATATGTGCTTAAGTTTTCTCTTAGCAAATGAATACTCAAATAATTCCTAACCACAAAAAAAAATGGTCGCATATACTACTAACATTTCGCATGACACAATATAGTATAATCCTAATACAAAAATACAATAGTAAGACAAATACTAGAGACAAAGTCAATGTGAACTAGTTAACTGCTTACACTTAATAAAGTCGTTATACCTCTGGATATTGAAGATGATTGAGGCTCACAAGCAATTGGTTACCCATGACACTAAAGCCATAAGTAACTAGTAATAAGACAATGAGTCTTTATTGAAACAACCAATACTCAATTGAACATTACCAATGCAAGGGAATGGGGGTGTGTTCCCATATGTATGCCCCCCACACACTCACACATATGCTTATGGGATATTGTTTTTGTTGCCACCATTTCTTTCAAAAGTGTGGTTAAGAATGCACGGGGCACACCAGGCAGCCATTTTTGTCAAAAAAAACAAAAAGTGTGGTTGAGAATACACCGGGGCCAAACCAAGTACCATGCAACTGGGTCATGACAGCTCTAAATACTAACACGGGACTGACACATCTGCCACAAGCCACAAAAAACAGAAAGTTTCGGCAGTAGATTACATAATATTGAATTGTTGCTGAAATGGTAGAGAAAAGGATTCTTTCATTGAAGTCTTCAACCATCTAAAACCCTCTCTTTCTGGCATGAAAGACGTGGTATCTTGCTTCAACAATTAGCTGACAAAAAAATCAGGATGGTCGCAAATGTCATCATCATCTACATGTGAATTTTGTTCCATATCTTCATCATAAACTTCATCAACACATGGAATTTCTTTTTCTATCAGACCCTTATTTTTCAGGATATCTCGTGCACCAGCAATCACTGCAGCTTTTGCAGAAATCAGATCCAAACTTTCATTTTTGCATGAAAGTGTTGCCATTTTCGTTTCCACCTTGCCAATTTGCTTTTGCTTCTTGGTTGCCCTGTGTCTGCAAATGAGAATGTTTACATACCTGTCAAGATGTCGCATATCTTTGGATTTCTTCAGCACTTCTGGGCTATAGTCTTGGCCCGGTGCTGCATGATCAAGTTTAGGATATCTTTTCTTTAGCGAATGAGTGTGAGAAACATCCAACAAAACCCCAGCTTTATGATTAAGTGATGTATCTGATAAAGTATTATAAGAATGATGCTCATCTGTGGATCTATGATTTGTGAGAGGATCTTGTTCTGCACAGGCAATGACATGGTTTCTAGCAACGTTGTGTCCATCAGCTCTTGATTCTTGTTCCAAATCAGCAAAAGCATCTTCTTCATAGGCTTTATCTTTCTTCTGCTGTTTCCTGAGCATAGTCTTTCGGGATTCATCTAACCAACTTCTGTCAGTACCACCTCTATTCTTCGTTTGCAAAATTAACCTACTTGGTGAGAGCATTTTCCTGAGTTTTTTAATGGGCGACATCATATAGCATCGGCGGGCGTGAGCCTGCTGAACAGGAGGTGTTGGATGAGCAGAGTAGAATTTATGGAAACATTCATTTGCTGTTTTTCCTGGAACCTGTGCACACAAACATCAAGGACAACGATTGTTGATGACTGACTGTTATACATACAGCAATAAGCAAAACAGAGTCTTCTAGCTCCTTGCTCGTTTGTTTGAAGCTATGTTCACTCCCTAATTGTAACAGCTATTTCTTCATAATATTAACTACAACCATCAGTTGACAACATTGAAAAGCCTATTGAGAAGAAAGCAACGTTCAACTTAGGAGTCTTTCCAAACTATAACTATTATTTTAAGAAAATCCATCATCTGCAATATATTCACAAGGACTACTAGCGCATCAACAATAAAGGTGTAGCTTTGTTAATATGTAAATGAAACAAGTCCCTGTTTAAATGCAAGCCAATAGTACAATAATTAGTAAATCAATGGCATTCATTTTTTAAAACCGACAAAGTTAATTGGCCAAGATGATCAACCAGACAATTGGAAATGAAATTTATCCTGAACAACAAATATCTGTATATTTCTGTAGAAGTTCTGAGACATCTGGGAAGTATATCTAACTTCGAAGGAAAGCATTAATCATGCAAGATATCCTCATGCCTTCCAGATTCAGCCTAAGTGGAAGGTGGAAATTAGAATGATCAAACACAGCTCAGAAAAGCAGTGGGAGCAACAATGATGACTGGGAGCCAACTTTGTCTATCAAGATTCTGCTTGTCTAATATATGAAATGACTCTTGTTCAAAAAAGCTTGAGGTTTGATTTTCTTATAAATAAGACATTGATACTTTTGAGGCTTTGGCCTTTAGGTTTTCATATCTATATTTTTTTGTATATACTTAGGTTTGGGTCTACAACAAAGACAAGTCTCTAACCTTGCCTCAAAGGTAGGTGGACAACAAAGTGTAGGATATGGCCCTTTGGGCACTCGAGGTTGTGCCTTGAACCTTGTTCATATTCACCTACTTATTGATTCCTTCAATTGGCAGCCAGGTGTGACTCTTTTAGGATAAACTTCTAAACCTCGTGAACACAAGAACTTTCTAAGGTTAAGGTTTTCAAAAAAAGGATCCATAGCCACCACAGCAAACCCAAAAAAGCTTGCTAGCAAAAGTTAAATTTTTCAGCAAGCAAAACTCAGCCTATTTCAAGAATCACCTTGAAATAAAGGCTAAGGTAAAAGGAATTATAAAACCGAAAAAGCACACAAAAGGAACATGTGCACCTACACAAAGGAACCGACTGCTCTGATACCAACTGTTACAACTTCCATAAATCTCTGATAGCTTTGAAGGTTGACTGCTCTGATACCAACTGTTACAACTTCCATAAATCTCCGATAGCTTTGAAGGTTGGCGCACACCCCATCCAAGTGACGATGCATAGTAACCGCCCATCCGTAGGGTTACTGCCGACCCACCCCCATGGCACTAGAGTTATCGACACGGACATGCCTGGTCAAGTCTCCAACGATAACTGGCATCCCATACCACCAGCCATCGCCCTAGCATACATCTCTGAAAATAGCTGAAAATGGTTGTTAAAGGTGGGGTAATTTGGGTATTGAATCTATGTGAAAAGTCTTGAAAAAGGCATGTTGAATATAGCTTAAAATGCCATTAAAGCTTGCTGAAAATTTTAGATAGGCAAAAAGAAAAACCTAGACTCTAAAAAAGGTAGACTGTTGGCTGAAAAAAGACTCCAAAATCTGTTGAAAAATTCATGTTGTGTTTTGAAATTTTATATCTAAAACAAGAAAATTAGCTGCTGAAAATGTTGATGTCGGTGCTGAACCAAAGAGTTATATCACCAGCTGAAATATTTTTACATCACTACAACTTTGTGAAGTGCTGAAAAAATAAATTGCCATTAAGGAGGCCCAAAAATTAGGCACTAGAAACATATTCAGATCCATAATAATGATTGGCAGGTTAAAAAGAGAGCTTTCACACCTAGAAAGTGCTCTAATACCATGTTAGGAGCTCCATTATAGATTCAACATCACATTAAGCGCAAATAGACCATATAAGACAAAGTAAATAGCATCCTCCAACTAAGATGACTGAAAGAACATAAAATATAGTCAATAGCTGGTCCCCTACGAGGACAAGCAATAGAGCTCCTATAAAGAACTTACGAAACAAATAAAATCATAAATTACCAAATGAATATCTCCCCTTCCTATGTAAACTCTTCTAAAATAGGGCTAAATTCCTAATCTGAAAAAAGAAGAGCAAAGTTTCTCTTTCAAAAAACTAATCATTGCTCTGTCAATAAAATAACTACTAGTCCTAGAAGCCATCACTACCTTGTAGAAACACGGCCATAGTTGGTGCCAAATAGAATGGGTCCATAATAGTACTATATGTCCAAAACAAACCAATAGTCCATAAGCTAATTGGTGACTTGCAAGACATATTACATGTGTAATGTTTCCAATACCTCATCAAAACAAACGACAACAGACCAAGATACATGCCATTGAAATTGGTCCAAAATATCGCTTTTGGGAAACTACGACCCAAAAGAGGTGGATGGTTGCATGGAATGCCAAGACGATACTCTATAGCAGACATGAGGGTCCGGGCCGGACGCGGGCTTTTCACGTCCACGTCCGAGGCCCGGACCCGGACGCGTCTGACCCCCGGATGCGGGGTCGGACGAGTCTAATTTTTTATTTTTATTTTTTTGGACGCGTCCGGTGGACGCGTCTAGCGTCCCGGACGCGTTTTTTTAATTAAAAAAAAAAACAGACAAAAGGGCGCGGGCAGCAGCCGATCCTGAGGCAGAGCCAGAGGTTGATCCAGACGAGGCCGCTCGGCGTGCTCTGCGGGGTGATCCTGAGGATGATTCTGACACCGAGGAGCCTACCCCCCTCCCTGTTGATGTTCCATTGCCCTCCTCCTCTGATGAGCCCACATATGATTCCGACGAGACAGTCGACATTGCAAGGGATGGTCCACGTGCCCCACCCAGTACTCCCGCTACACGCCCCCTTTCAGATGATGGTTGGTCAGAGTTTGCGAGGGAGACAGAGGCTGCCGCCCAGAAACAAATTGCGCAAAGACGACTCAGAGCATCATAGGCAGTCGGTTCTTCCCAGAGACCCCGTCGTGGCAGAGGGATACCCCCAGGCAGGAGTGTACCACAGAGGGTTCCTTCCGGCAGACCCAGAGGCAGGCCAGCCAAGAGGGGACGCACCGATGATTTTTCTAGTCGTCTCTTGGCAGGCGTTGGCCCAGACTCGAAGGAGTCCCAGATGCCTCCAGACTCGGAGGAGTCCCAGATGCCTCCAGACTCCCAAGCAGACTTTGTATTTGACACCCCTGTAGATGCATCTGGCACGCTGTGTTGCATGCTTCTGCCCAAAAAGTATTTGGCAAACCCTTGCTCTTAAGCATTGCCCTAGCCATTTCCAGGCTTCAGGGACACTTCGTGAGGGACGAGAATTGAAAACATTTGGAATCGATAAAAATGGCCCAGGAATACAGTCCACAGATTTGTGATCCCGATACGAACTCAAGGGACCGAGCCTAGCTCGATTCGGGTATCGTCCGGTCAAAATGGACCTTCTACGGGATAGAAACGCAATTAGGTCAAGCAAAATGGACTAGTTTTGCAACTTTCCGTCCGACGGCCCCGTTTCTCCAAACGGGATAAGTTTCAGGTGTCGTCTGTTTCGGCCAGCGGACAACCTCAATAGGAACCTGTGGGAATAGACAAGATGAGGAACGGACGGACGGACGGCCCAAAACGTCTGTCCGAAGTTCAACGTTAAACAGGGCTTCAGGGACACTTTGTCCGATCGGGACCTGAAATCTGGGAGATGTTTCGGAGCCCTCGTGTTGGTACGCAAAATTTCGACAGCGTGTTGCAGTGTGTTGAAGTTGTGCCATACGTAATTAGTAAGCTGTTGAAGTTCATCCGGGGAGAAACCGATCTCATCAACCGAGACATAGTAGTGTGTAGGTCTTGTGGTTCCTTGTAGTGAAAGTTTTGTAAAAGTTGGTCAATTTGAATCATTTGGATTCTCGTCCAATCGATTTGAATCAAGTGACTTGAACCTCATTTTAAATTTTTCTACTAGTATATTGAAGACAGGAAGAGGCAATTGAATCTCACATAAGTGACATCTCTTGCTCTATCTAGTGAAATTGCACCCAATTAGCAACTATTTCAAACTGCCTAAGCAGGTATCTCACCCTGTAAGAAAGGCATGCTCTAGAGGTCTACGAGTTTGTCTACATAGTAATCTCGTTATGCACACTACAAAACGATGAATACTGATATAACATTTAAGCAAGAATTGCATCTTGTATACAAGAGATGAATATCGGAAAAGATGGAAGAACCTATCTTACATTTTCCAAGTGTGGGACTAACAAGTGCTTAAAATATAACTCAAGTGAATCTGAGTGGTATTAGAAAACAACTATCATGATAACTTCAAGTAAAACCTTGAGTTTTAGGATCACGACAGGAATGTTACTGACCAGGTTTGTTTCAAGACTCCTTCATATGAGCACTGGGGTAAACAGAAAACCAGACCTGAAGTCGCCAGCTACGCTTTACAGTTCAGATATCGTAATAGCAGAATAATCAGAGCTTACTTCAGGGGCATTGCATTTTAAGCAGTAAAGACCAATAGCTAGATAGGCATTCTTCCTGAAATTTTTACATCTTATACACAACATTTTAACAGGAAGAGCATAGATAATGTTGAAACAAATGACAACAAAAAGCAAGAAAATAGCACTTGAAATTACCACCTAATCACCCCATCTCACAAACTTGATCAGAAATATGAACTTCAAACTTTACCATAGCCCGAATCAACTTGAGCAAGAACAAAAATTCGCTGCCACGACAATGAAAATTGCCTGATTCCAGTACCTGCTTTGCTACGTCACGCCAAAAATATTGCGAAGGCTTTTGATTGAAGTATGCTTTATGGAGAGATATCTCTTGCTCCCTCGTCCAGATATCGACAACTGCTTTGTGAGCAGGAGCGGAGCTACTGATCTGATCAGCCTCATCCCTGATCTGATTGTGATCCGGGTTTAGCCTATTTAGCTCCCATGTAATCTTGTGGACTTCCAGCTCCTCCCCTGTGACTGCATAATATGCCGTTTCTGAACCCCTTTGTGAAGTTTTCTGCTCGTGATACTGCAGATCACATTGCAAAATTCTAGCAGATCCTCTTACTGATGAGCTTGCATTCACCAGCTGCTGCTTCTTTTCTGAACATTTTTGTTGAAAGCTTTTCTCCACATTTTCTGGTCCAGGGTCATTGCACCCATTACTAGTGCCATCACTTATCTCGCATATGAGTTCCGGAGATTTATCCAATGACGATTTCCATAAATTTGTAGCCTTTCTCTTTTTGCTGCTTCTTTCTTTTTGGACACCCCTCTTTCTGGAAGGAAGTTTCTTCTTTCTGGACATTTGCACCACTAAAAACACTTGAAGACTCTCTCTCTCTCTCTCTCTCTCTCTCTCTCTCTCTCTCTCTCTCTCTCTCTCTCTCTAATCCAATGAAGAAATTGTTTCTGCTCTCTCTCTCTCTCTCTCTCTCTCTCTCTCTCTCTCTCTCTCTAATCCAATGAAGAAATTGTTTCTGCTCTCTCTCTCTCTCTCTCTCTCTCTCTCTCTCTCTCTCTCTCTCTCTCTCTCACAAAAACAGCCACAAAGTTTGAACGAAGTTTAATAAATACCGGTCTGTGGCATCGCCTAATTAAGCATCAACGGTCGACTCCCAAATGCCTTTGTGTAAACCCCCCTCCCCTTTTTTTTGCCATAATTTAAGAGTCCCTTTGCATCACCTTGTGTCTTTAGCCTTGCCTTTTGCTAGATCACTCTGCACCAATCTAGGAAAACTAGTATTGCGCTGATTCTTTGTTAGGTAAATTTTGAATATCTCAGGCGCTCCAGCTTTGAGTTGGGTCTCCTATGGTATATGGCTAATTGGGGAAAATGGTTGGATTGGTAGTCGATCTGGACTTCTTTGCGGATAGCTAACGAACTTGTCCTCCGTAGCTTGACGAGATTCAATACTTACTGGTGTGGTTGATGCAACATAGTAGGGATGTTTTCTTGTAGTTGGGCTGGTTTCCCACATATTGTTATTGAAGTTTAGACTACTTGTGATAGGCTTATGAGGGCCTAACTTAGTCAGGACAAGTCTGTGGAAAGTATCGATGTCGTGGATGGTTCCTCCCAATAAACTATTGTACCATGTCCTTGCAACTCCATTCAAGGTAATTGTGAAATACATCATCACATGGTGGGGATCAGTTATACCATTATCTAAACAAGCAGCCTTGAAATTATTGATATGATCTTCTACATTTTCATACGGGGCCCCATGGAATTATGGTGTACCACTCCTTAGTTTGGACAAGGGGCCTACATTGGTTTGTACAATGATTGGTTCAGTGGCTCGAGTTGTCATGGTGCTTACTGGATTGATTCTGAAGGAAGTACACTAATTGGTGTTGCTCAATTGATCTATCCTACCGGCTCTCAGCTACTCTTACAGGCCTAATCCTACCATCTACTAAACCCTCATCGGAAGCACATGGATTTATCTCCCGGATTGGTTATTGGAACTCTCAAGGGGAAAATCGAGTTACGAATCTACTTCCACCCGATTATTTTTTTGTTAGTATTGCTTCTAATTAGTATGGATTCATGTTTGATTTTTTTGGAACTTTGAGAGAACCCTTTTTGAGTTTGTATGATTTGTGTATACAAATCTGGTAGCTTGTTTCCCATATCATTGATGATTGATAACATGCAAGACTAGTTTATATTTGTTCATACATGAGTATGTTTAATTTATCCTGGAAAATAAACTATTAGAACCAAGTTTTTGGGATTCTACAGTTTGCATGTTGAGGATTCAGTTTTGCAGAAGTTAATCCTCCGGTAGTGCATGCCAGCTGTAGACCCTTGTGAAACTGTTGTTATGTTTATATTCCTTAATGATATGCTGCTAAAAAACAGAGACTAGTTTTAGACAAACATCCTAATGTGTGCGTGTAACTATTCCTAAAAAATTATTGATGTTGTAAATGATTGGAATACGAAAGTCAAACAAATGATAGGGTCGTCTGTTGTCCAAAAGCTAAACCGACAAGGAAATAAGTCAGTTCCACCTAGTTATGAACAAAAGAACTACGATATCCAACGTGAGGCTGATATAGGTTTACCACCTACAGATCTTAAAGTAACCCCTTAGGGTAGATGAGACGAGACCAATGAAAAGAGGCCCCCAAAACACCCAAGGGAAACACTCATCGCAGAGGGGACTAGGGCGAGAGTATTGACGATAACCCAGGGCAAGTTACGGGTATACCCCTAGAAAAGAGTGGATGGAAGGGTGTGAGCGGCAGATGAGTCTTGGGAAGTCCACTAAGTCATAAATTCTAAGTTACCTAGCTGGTTGCAAAAGGTTAGTAGTACAGAATTTGGAAATGAAATCAACTCTAGGAATCTTATTAATACTATTTTGCAAGGTCTTAATGAAAGCTTACAAAAAAAATGGTATTTAGCATAAATTTTGGTTGTTGAGATGTCTTTTATTTTCATAAGCTTTTGGATCTACTTATTCAATAGGGAAGAGGAAAATACCCATTCATTCATTCAAGCTTTTCTTGCTAAGTGGAAGAAGAACATTCAACAATAAGAAGAGTAATCAAAGAGCAAATTTAGATCAAAATACATATCAAACATCATCTACTAGATCCAGATTTATAGATCATTGTTCATCATCTTAAGCTTGATAACAAGTCAATACAAGGTTCCTAAGGAGTGAAAAACAAAATTTAGTCGAGTATTTTCAAGGGTTGCTTGGTGCTTTGAGTCGATTTCTTGCAATAGCTGCGATTAGTGTTCAATTGTTGACAAGTAGTGAAAGACTAACATTATCAAACTACACCATTTGGAAAATTGGAAAGGAATGATTGTTAGTTCTTCAAGATTTGAATAACATTGTACTTGAAGTTGAAGTTCTCAACCACAAAAGTCACAAGCATTAGCAAGATATAAGAAGAAATGTAGGCATGTTATCACATCCCTGATTAATACCAAGTAACCATACAATATCACCGGTCCATGTAGCCTCATATGTGGTCAAGACTCAAGATGACTCAAGAAGTGCATATGACCAATCTTGGTAACATTTTTCTAGTGGCGGGCAGGCCTTGAGCAAGCTTAGTCAATTGAGCTTTTTTAAAAATACGAGCGAGCTTTTCATAATGACATGGTGAGCTCTACTGAACATGAGTGTGATTCTCAGCTCAATGTGTCATTTTCTAACTAGAGTTTAGACATGTACTATGTAAAATAAACAAAAATTACAATCAAAATCCAATACAAAAAAATGAACCAAATATGGTACATGACGGTTCCTGTATAAATTTGCTTTCATACAAAAAAATGATATTTGTAGAAACAAACCTTGTTCCTTACAATTTGCAGAACATTAATCTTGACAAGATAACCATTGACACATATTCAAGAGTATGAAATTCGAGTGACATTGGTGGATTGCATAATCTTCAAAGCATTTAATTCACTACAAAATCTCAAACTTATGTGTGAACAATTTCAAGTGTTTTTAATCACTTGTTGTACATGGATTACATGGATATAATCTACATGGCTTCAGGGGTAGACTTTGTTGTTTATTGCCATTGTATTGGAGAGGAATACTACCTTGAGCTTACAAACTCTGGTGGTTGTGTCGTGTTGGATACAACAATCTTGTCAAAATGCATGGATTGTCCATGCACAAAAATTGAGTTGTTTGCAATGGTAATGACTCAAGGCGCTCCAGATGACTTGTTCCCATTGACAATGCAAGGTTTTGGCTCATTAGGCTACTACATCTTTGACGGTACCTTGTCATCTTTGTATGTGGCTAAGACAATTTCATGTGATTCAAATGGAGTCAATAATACCAAAGATAGAGTTGTTATTGATTTGTGAAAAATTGAGAATACAACTGACAAAGAAACCAAAAAAATTCAAGAATATAAACATGGATTTAATTATGCAATATAATTCTCACAATAGTCTTTCTTGGAAATTATTAAAGCAATGCAATATGGTATTTAAAGTAAAAGAGCTTCATGTTAGAATTTCAAATCCAAAACACACTTGATGGATCAATTGGAGCTTGGCTAAATTTGGATGCACATCTAGAATCATTCACAAGATAGAAATCATACATCTACCATGCTAGAATTGAGAAATTCATGTAGATCTGATCATAATCACTAAGATATGATATGGTACTATCCCTATCCATACAAAAGCAGCAAAAAATAGTACTTCATGAGAAATATGCAAAAGATGAACATAGAATCAAAAGAGAAAAGTTCTCCACATAAAATGAGAACAACAAGATGATTTCTCCATGTTGGTACAACTATTTATAACAGCCATAATGTCACTTGGCCACTTGCCCTAAAATAGCAACTTCTAGGTACTTCACCAAAAACCTGGTTTCTAGTGACTAAATGCAATGTATCTACATTAGCCAATTAGAGTAGGTCTAAACTCAACCTTATCCATATATCTACATGCCAAAAATAGTACAAACACTATTTAGGCCTTTATTGACATAAAAATATATATCTCAAAGTTGAAATTCCAAGTTGGCCTCAAAATTGCCAAAATAACTCAACTAAACTAGTTGAATTTTTCACACTCCCTCTTCAACTAATTTTAGCATAGATTTTGATAGTAATCCAAGATGAGTTCTATGCTTCATAAACAAGTCCTTTCCTAATGCTTTGGTAAAGATATCAGCCACACACTCCCTTGATGAGACATGTTAAAGCTCCACTTCCTTTGCCATGACTTGTTCTCTCACAAAATGATAAGCCACTTCAATATGCTGCTCCTTGCATGAAAAACAGGATTGCTTGCGAAAATTTGGCTGAAAGAATATCACAAAAGATGATTGGACACTTTTGAAAATACAGCAAGTTAAATATTATCTTTTTGATCCATAGCACCTCCTTGGTGCACGAAGTCAAGGCTTTGTACTTGGCCTCACTAGATGATAAAGAGATTGTTGCTTGTTTCTTCGACATCCATGAGATAGCTCCATTACCTATAAAATAGCATGTTCACTTATGGATTTCTTATCCATTTGATCTCCTATAAAGTCTGAATCTGAAAATCCAAACAAGTTAGGAGATGATCCCCTATCAACAATGCCAACATCTCTAGAACTCGAGATGTACATCAATACTCTCTTGCCTAGCTTCCAATGCTCCACACTAAGATCATGCGTGAATTGACTTAATCTACCAACACAATAACTTAGATCAGGTCTTGTGATGGTTAGATATATGAGTGAACCAACTAGCTTTCTATAGAGAGTAATCTCCTCGAAGGATCTTTCATTACCTCTTATAGTGAGTTTTGCATTTGACTCCATATAGGTGTATCAACAGATTTAGCATCATCCATACTAGATAGTTTAAGAATAGAATTAGCATACTTCTCTTGAAAAATGAAAGTATTTTGAGAAGTTCTAAATACCTCTATTCCCAAGATATAATGCAAAAGGCCAAGATCATGCACCTCAAACTCCTTCTTTAGTGCTATCTTGATATCACCTATATCTTGATTGTTGTCGCCACTTAAAGTGATATCATCAACATAGATTAGAAGAATAGTAATATCATTTTCAACAAATCTAAAATAAAGTAAATGATCGCACTCACTCACAATGAAATTTTGAGAAAGTAGAAAAGTGTTAAGCTTAGCATACCAACTCCTTGGTGCTTGCTTAAGTCCATACAAACTCTTTTGGAGAAAACACACATGATTAGGCTTTCCATGTGAAATGTAGCCCTCGGGTTGTTCCATAAAAAACTCCTCCTCAAGATCTCCATTCAAGAGGCCCATCCATAAAGTGTTGCAAGAGAAATAATGACCCGAAGAATGCTTCCCATATTTGCCATGAGTGCAAAGATCTCATCATAGTCAATACCATACTCTTGAGCCTATCCTTTTTCCACCAACCTTGCTTTGTACTTGTTGATTGATCCATCTTGGTTTGTCTTCACTTTGAAGATCCACTTGAGTTTTCCGTTTAGATTTCTTGGCTGAAGTCATCCGAGAGGGTGATGACTTCCTAGAGCTTTGACTTGATGAATCATTTTTTATCTTTCCTTTACCCTTATCCAATGAAGGTGGTATTCAGCATGGTCACTAATTTTTGGATCAACCATAGAAACTGCCTCATTTGGTGGATTTTTCCATTTCAAAGCTGTGTTATAGTGTTGCTTAGCTTTCTTTTTGGTCATCGGTCCTGTAGACTTCTCTTCCTTCATAATGACTGCTTTTGGTGGTTTCATTGGTGGTCATCAAGAATATGTTGGATTCCGAATCTTGTAGCATCTATATGGCTTAAGATTTGCTCATTTATGAGTTCTGCATTCTCATCATAAGAGAAGGGATGACTAACATGAATAAGTTCATCTTCAATTGGGTTGTTTGGGATTGCATCCATCCAAATCCATGGTACATTCATCATATTAACTGAAAATATGATGGATGTGGCTTAATTAGTTTTATAAGATCTGCGGACTACAATGTCTATTTTAAGGCCATTTGATCATGTACTTCAATATTCGTCAGTGTTCGGGACAAGAATGATAGGAGAAATTTGGTTCTTGCCCTTCAGGGTGATAAACAAGTCTTCGACAAATGTCACATCCCCGCTAGTGAAAACTTTACAATTTACAAGATTATACAATCGATACATACCATTCAAAGAAGAATAACTGACAAAAATAGTTTTTATAGAATGCTCGTCAGAGCAATATGTTATCTATGTTGTTGCGCAACAACAACAGTCTAGACAATGGGCTAGAGTATCCCTTGGTTGCTTTGGATGTAGAGAAATTATTTGAATTGCAAAATGTCCAAATAAAGGCAAATTTAATCGTTTTTGTCGAAACCACCACCTATAACTGCTCCATTGAACATGATTATGATCAAACCAAGACCAACAGTTTGTCATGTTCCACGTAAACCCATTGAACCATCTTCACCAATTATGGTTGTCACAAGAGCTCGAAAACAAAAAGAATTTGCTACTGGACCGCCACCTGTAGAGTCTGTGCCAGTCACCGATTTACCTACCATATATGGTCTATCCAAATCTCAACTCTGAGAAGAAGAAATATCACAATATGAGGTAGGGGATCAAAGACTTACAGAGGAAAAATCCCTGGAAAATGCTAGAGCTGTAGCGGAAGTTCATTCTGTGCATGTGTCACCAGCAGATTTACTTGATCCTTTGCATAGATTACATAAATGTACTGATGTCAATACCCAATTGCATCATCACAAAGAGGGATTTAAGATAACTAAACTAGAGGCGCTACAAACAGAGTTGATCATGAATATTATGTCTAGTAAGATGGATATTACATTGGGAGAATTCGTAAAGTTGGTGCCTCAAGCCAAAGAAGTATTAGCTTAGATATTGACCAAGACTGAACCAAAAGTCCAATGAGAACAACTATATTGTGCCAGATTTGAAGAATCAAATGAAGTACTCAATGTAGGGGCTGCCTGGGAGAGTGAACAGAGGAACATCACCTTGCCAATTCAAGATAAACATTTTGATCGAGAGACAATAGTGATAGATGGAGGGGCATGAGTCAATCTTATTTCTATGAAATTGTGTGCCAAGTGGGGTCTTACAAACTTGAAACCTGCAACTTTTGAAATTAAGTTGGTCAATTAGTCTATGGTTCTCGACCTAAAGGCACGGTGGAAGATGTACCGGTCAAGATTGATGGTGTCCAATTCGTCATTAAATTTGTAGTAATGGAGTTACTAGAAGCACCATTAGTTTATCAAATTTTATTGGGACGCCCTTGGTTATGAGTTGCTCAAGTAGTTCATAACTAGGGTACAAGAAAAATTACATTTGAAAACTGTGAGCAAGCAGTCAAAGTTAATCCATTGACTTGGGTGATCAAGCCAACATTCAAAAGAGAGATGATGATTCTTCCACAACGTATCATACTTGTGACCAAGCAGAAAAATAGTTGGGAGTGTCCATTATGATTCTCAAACTGATAATGTTGATTGGAATCAAGCACTTGCAACTCTCGATTGTACAAAAGGCTACATGCATCGACGTGATCCCAACAGCCCTTCTTCCTTCTCTGATTTTTACTCTCTCAAATGCAACCTGCAGATAATAAATTGTTTTCTAACAGTCTACATATTTGAACTAATTGTCGCCACAGTCTGTAATTTTACTCGGGTTTTTCCACTGGCGAAAAATCCAACACTCGACACTGTCACTTATTTTTGCCTTAATTTGCAAGTAAGTGTTTAGCGAGACTTATCTAAGTTGTTTTTGGGCCATTAAGACACTTCCAGAAAAGCGACACTTTTTGCAAAATAGATGAAAAAGGCGACACTGCATTTTTACATGCAGTTTTTGACAGGTGACAATCAGGACAAAATGCGACACTGCATTTTTACATGCAGAGTCTGACAGGTGAAAAAGCAAAAAATGTGACACTGCATTTTTCCTCGCAGTTTCTGACAGGCGACAATAAAAGATGACACTGCAGTTTTACACAAGATACTACACAGACGACACTCTGCAGAAATACACAGTATTCCATGTACAGACTGTTGGAGAAAGAGGGTGTGTCGTGCGTGAGAAATGAAAAAGCTCGAAAAGAAAATGAACACGAGAAAGAAGAGAACTCGAAACTCGAACAAGAAACGAACTCGAAACTCGAACAAGAAACGAACTCGAACAGAGAGTGTTTGTGCGCAAATAAATCCTATGGTGAATTATATGCGAAAGATCAAACTAGTATTGTTTTTCATACTAGTGGATGATTTTTGTATATTCGTGATTCAACCCAGGTTTATGATATTTTCCTACAATAATTCACTTTTTACATTTACTAGTGTCTGTATATCTTCTTAGAGCCTTAACTGAAATAAATTTTTGGGGGACTGAAAATCCTAAGGGGGGAAGAAGAGTAGACATCAGAGGTAGTAAGTGTGATCGGGAAATATATTTTGCAGTTAGGATTTTGGTAATCCTTGGGAATAATTGCTTAATGCCAAATATTTAGATAGAATTCATTTAGTTGAATTCTTGATTGATATCTTTGTAACCATTGAGTAGTCCATAGTTTTGGATGTCAATTGTGATGTTAGAAGTAGAATTTGATACATGGATTACATTGGATATGTTAGTTGACAAAAGCTTGTCCCTAGAGTTGATGCATCAGTATGGTTTCAAAGCTTATCACTAACTTGTAAGGATCAGAATGTAAAATTGAACCATGTTAATTCTTATGTTTAAATCACAGGGTTAGGTATGGATTATGTTATATCCATCTGAAAGGCATGCCAGTCATCCAAATGAATGGATTTTCTAGTTTTTGGGAACAAGAGATAATATCCTATATGGACTATAGGACAACTAGATGATTTATTGAATCTATAGAATATCGGATAAGGCGGTTAAGGGTTTTCTGGAAGGAAGAGCTGGTGGTATGAGACATCAGTAATTTTTGGAAAGAAAATTTTGGGGCTGTAAAGTTATGATCATAAATGGAGTACTTTAGTACCTAGTCGCGATATGGGAAAAAGAAGACCTTTGATTGATTATTAGGGTATTTTGAAAAATTTTGGCTCTGAGTGACTTCCTCTAGGCTTCCCCATGATCTCACCACATGAAAATCTGCAGCATGAAAATTCCAACAACTATGCCATGCCTAGACTCCTGCAAATACATCCAAATGCATGAAAGCTATAGGTAGCTTATCCACGCCCATGATGGTAGATGTCTCGCCATCGATGCCAATGTCCAATGTCCAATGACTGGCCCCCTGCTGTAATTCCAACATGTACTCCCAAATGAGCACACCATAAAGTCCTCACCATCAATGTCCCCTGCAGTAGATCGCTAGCAAAACACTCACCACAATGTTTGCCCTCCGATCACACCCCGTGCGATCTCCATCAGCTCTCCAATCTAGAGTTGGCTCTCAAAGCTTCACGCTTTGTCCATTTTTGTTTGCAGTGTTCTGACTCCATCATGAATCCCACCTGTAAGTCCTGTCCATGCCAATGACTCAAGTCCAATATGAAATAGCTGTCCCCTGATGACCATCCCATGTCATCTTGTAGTGCTATCCCTACCAGGTATCCCAATGCCATCCCTGATCACAAAGATCTAAGCATTTACCCTATAGTGCCCACCTGTATTCCCCCAAGCTAGCTCCAAGCTGCTCCTGTGAATGGTTCCAAACCACTCCCTAAGAATACACTGAGATGTGAACTCCAAAGCCACCATCAAGTCCCTCACATGATTGTGCATGCCAATATCCCTCCAAGTGAATCTGTGAGATCTTCCATGGCCCAAACCAAATGATCTACACCCTGTCATCGCTGAAATCTGCATCCCTGATGCAATCCTGATGTGGCAAATTGACTTGACTTATCCAAATTGGCAGTTGAAGTGTATCTCTTCAATGACAAACCTGATACACTACTCCACAACTACAATGGCTTGATCAAAATTGACTTACCGACTGCAAAACCGCAAAATCATCACATTCACCACTCACCAAGAGCATCCAAAGTGTGATTATAGACTCGTTCTTCATCCTCTGCGTGTTCCACACACAGCTCGTCCAATGCAAGTCCGCTATCTTGCCCAATGGCTTCCAACTGGCACCACTTCGCGCTTCCATCACCTGTGACCGCCAAAATGTGTGTACCTCCAAGCTAGCCCATATTTCCCTCCGAACAAGAAATTTCTGAGCTACAGATGCGTGTGTCAATGTAGCTATCACCTGACTCGACAATGCCACTGCCGATCATACATGTGAGAGCGTTCCCCCAAAACACCACTTGACGTTGGTTGGTTCTAACTCCAAAAGTTGAACCTAATCACAAGAATTTTTCACCTGTAATCGGCATACCATGCCTACCTCTCACTTGTGATTGCTTGCCCTCTCAAAATTGTCACCAACGATGAGTAGTTATAATGATGAGTAATTAATAATGATTTTGAAGCGATAATGCCTCATTGTACCGCCTTGTACCTCATTTCACCAGCCAAAAATTGCCCCAAATTTGGTCCTACGGTACCCAAATGGCGAATGTAGCCCATCACTAGGTCACCCACACTCCGCTCGATAGATGGTCATGAAAACTCCCCGAAACGTCTATCTCCCTGCTCTATGATGTTGCTCTGTCCGCTGGCTCTAAGAAACCAGTTTCAAGGGCCATTTTGGCCCAAGGGTGGCCAAAATAGGTGCCTTTTAGCCAAGGATAGTCCCTTCCAAAGAAATAGCTTGCATTTTGAACTGAAACTTCGGAATGAAGTTTTTTTTAATGAAGAATAGTGACTTTAAAAGTCGGGTCCTTTTCAGCCTTTTTGTGCGTTGATCCAATCGCTTACATACACGGGCTCCCTTTGAAATGCTACGCCCCCCTTCAGTTTGGGTGCACACGAGGTCCCGCAACCTCCTTCTTGTCTCTCCAAGAATTACCCGACAATGCAAAATCACATCTGCTACCTCCTCACTTGAGCACCAGATCAAGATCACCCAGTAGTCACCGGTGCAATCACCAGCTAGAAGCACCCGATTCCAATTACCATTGAGATTTTTTCATGGTATTAACTCACCCCCTCATGCCCAACAGACACAAGCAACAATTTCAGGGGAGGGAGAAAGAGATCTGCTTGCAATGACACAAGCAGAACAGACGATTGCAGCTGATTCCTAGCTTCCAATGCTCCTCACAAGGATCTTGCATGAATTGACTCAATCTTCCAACACAATAGCTTAGATCAGGTCTAGTAATGGTTAGATAGATGAGTGAACCAACTAGCTTCCTATAGAGAGTAATGTCCTCGAAGTATCTTTCATTACCTCTTATAGTTAGCTTTACATGAGACTCCATAGGTGTATCAATAGCTTTTGCATCTACCATATGAAATCTTTCTAGAATAGAATTTGCATACTTCTCTTGACAAATGAAAGTAGATTGAGAAGATCTAATGACTTTTATTTCTAAAATGTAATGCAAATTACCAAGATCACGCACCTCAAACTCCTTCTTAAGAGCATTCTTGATATCCTCCACATCTTTATTGTCTCCACCACTCAAGATGATATCATCCACATAGATTAGCAAGATGGTAACATCATTTCCAGCAAACCTATAATAAAGTGAATGATCATACTCACTCATAACAAAGCCTTGAGAGAGTAAAAAAGTGTTAAGCTTAGCATACCAACTCCTTGGTGCTTGCTTAAGGCCATACAAACTCTTTTGTAGAAGACACACATGATTTGGCTTTGTTGATAAAATGTAGATCTTGGGTTGCTCCATGTATACTTCCTCCTCAAGATCACCATTCAAGAATGCATTTGAAATGTCCATTTTCCATAGATCCCATCCATAAAGTGTATCAAGTGAAATGATGACTCGAATGCTTACCATCTTTGCCACGGGTGCAAAGGTCTCATCATAGTCAATTCCTTGTTGTTGGACATATCCTTTTGCCACTAACCTTTCCTTGTACTTGTTGATAGATCCATCTTGGTTTGTCTTCATCTTGAAGATCCATTTGCATCCAATAGCTTTCTTGTCCCTAGGCAACTCCACCAATCTCCATGTTCCATTCTTCAGAAGAGCTTGATACTCGAGATCCATTGCTTGGATCCACTCCTCTTCTTTCCTTGATTGATCTACATTTGTAGGCTCTTCCAAAGAGGTTAGGAAAGCAACATAATTTCCAGAAACTACTTGCTTACCCTTTTGATCATATGTGAGCCTTGAAGGTACTTGTCTTTCTCTTGATGTTCTCCTTGGCTTTTGACTTGATGAAGGTCCATCATCACCACCATCCAAAGTAAGATCCTTCTCATCAACATCAAGAATGTTAGATCCATCCACTTTACCATAAATCATGCTTGAAGACACCTTTGGAATGTTCCCCTCATAAAAAATGACATCTCTACCAACAAGCACTTTGTTAGTAGAAGGAATGTAAACCTTGTAGGCTTTACTCACCTCACTATATCCAATACAAATACCTCTTCTTGAAGATGGATACTCCTTGGTCCTAACATCAAGAGTAATGTTGACATAGCATGTGCATCCAAAGGTTCTTAGAAAGTTGACACTCAACCTCCTCTTGAATAGCATCTCAAAAGGTGTCCTTCCATCCAAAATAGCACTCGGCCACCTATTGCACAAGAAATTGGCACACAACAAAGCTTGAATCCCAAAATGGTTTGTCAAGATTAGCACTTAACCTCATAGCTTTAGCACTTTCACATAAAGTCCTATTCTTCCTTTCAGCCACTCCATTTTGTTGTGGGGTCCTTGATGTTGTATACTCCCTCTTGATCCCATGCTCATCACAAAAAGCCTTGAACTTGTTAGATATGTACTCACCACCATTGTCACCTCTCAAGCACTTGATCTATGTGGAAAATTGGTTCTCCCTTGCATTCTTGAACTTGACAAAGACATCATACACTTCATCCTTGCTCTTTAGTAGATAGATCCAACAAAATCTACTAAAATCATCACTGAATGTTACATACATCTTAGCTCTACTATTGCTAATTGTAGTAAATCCATGAATATCAGAATGTACAAGTTGAAAAAGCTTTGTAGATCTAGAAATAGATCTAGTATAAGGTAGTCTATGTGACTTAGACAAAGCACAAGACTCACAAACATGCTTGTCATTACTTAAGGAACTTGGAAGACCAATCACAACCTTCTTCCTTGCCATTACCTCCAATGACTTGTAGTTGAGGTGTCCCATCCTTTTGTGCCAAACCTCTTGAATAGAAATTTGCTCCCTTGCAACACATCCAACTTGGTTAGCAATATCACAAGCATCAAGTTTGAACAACTTCCCTTGCCTTTTACCTTTTCCAATCAAGACATCCTTCCTTTTGATCAAATAAGCATCTCAATCAAACTCCACCTTGAGGCCCTTACTTAGCATTTGACTCACACTAAGCAAATTCTTGGTAATAGATGGAATAAACAAGACATCCTCCAAATGAGCATTCCTATTCGTAGAGAGAGAAATAGGAATTGTGCCAATCCCTTTGATTGCACACTCACCATCATTGGCCATGTAGATCACCCTCTTGTCATCTCTATATGCCAGCTAAGAAGTGAAGTACTCTTTGTGAAAGGTCATGTGTGAACTTGCTCCACTATCAATCCACCAAGGATCTAGATCTCCATCATTAGCTAGCATACATGAAGACATCACAAAAGCATCATCATTTGCATCTTGAACATCCAAACCATCCTCATCAAGAGTAAGATTACCTTGCTTGTCTCGTTGATCTCTCTTCTTCTTGTAGCACTCACTTGCAAAGTGTCCTTTGATGCCACAATAGAAGCACATGAGCTTTGATCTATCCTTCTTTTTGCCACTTGAAGAAGCATCCATTTGATCTTGCCCTTTAGACCACTTGCTTTTGGTTTTGCCCTTGAATCTGCCCTTTGTGAACATAGCATCCTCTTGAAGTGTCGATGTAGATCCACCTCTTGCTTAAAGCCTATATTCCTCATTGATCAAGATCTCTTGAAAATGCATCAAATTTGGCAAAGTCTTTTGAATAGCAATACTTTGAGCAATGTTAGCATGAGCATCCAACAAGCCATTAAGAATCACTTGAATAAGCTCTCCTTCCTTAATGCTTTCATCTATGCAAGCTAACTCATCATTAAATGCTTTCATTCTCAAAACGAAAGTACTTGGACTTTCTTCATTATTTTGCAAACAAAAAAAGATTTGCCTTCTTAGAGTCAACACTCTAGAAGTAGACTTGGATTCATAAATCTTCTTCAATGAATTCCAAGCTTCCAAAGATGATGTGCACTTACCAACTTCCTTGAGAAGTTCATTGGTAACATTCATCTTTATCACGTGTAGAGCCTTTTTGGCCCTCTTGTGATACCTCAATTGATCTTGTTGTGTTGCTGGTCTCTCCTCCAAGCCTACAACAATATCCAAAACATCATTCATCTCAAGAAGTGACTCCATCCTCACTTTCCACAATGAATAGTTACTTGAGGTACGCCTATCATTGGCTTCCAACATGACTCCAATTGAGGTTGCCATGTAGCAATGACTTGATCTTATCTTTAAACCTGCTTCAATTCACAAAGCACTCCTTTTAACAACAACAAATGCTTACAAAAGAAATTACCAAGATTTGAAACTATCTCACAGCTTTACTTCTAGCACTTATCCAAGCAAATCAACACATAGAATCATGGAATCTTGATCAACCTATGATCTATCCTCAATCTAATAACTTTTGCCACTTCCTAAGGTTGAAACACACTCAAATGAAGTCCAGCAACCTCCCTATCTAGAGCTCCAATTAAAATTAGGGTTTTGACAAAATCACAAAAAATTGACTATTCCAAATCTACATGCAAATGCTGAAAATTTGATATGCAATCTATAAGCCACCACTTAGGCTGAACCAATGATCCAAAAACCGGCCAAATCCACTGTGTGAATTCAAAAATAGGAATTGAACAAGTATATTGACCTATTTAGTGTTTTGATCTACAAAAGATCCAATCTACAAAAGCAAAAAAATCGATTTTGGTGTAGAATCCTCTCTAGCATGCTCTAGACTTGATATCTTCACCAAATCATTGATAGATCTGATTTTCTCCTTCATAACCTGAAACACAAGCTCTGATACCACTTGAAACTTTTCAGATCCTTAAGATCCAATCTACTTGAATGATCTTTGGTTAGAAAGATAAATACACTACCAATCTCACCAATGTAGAGAAATCAGTATCTACACACAATTTGAGATGCAAACATTAATAGAACTTGATCAAACTTTAATGAAATGATTATGGACTGTTGCTTTCCATACAAAACCAGCAAGCTATTGTATTTCGCACATGTGGATCCAAAAATAACAAATATAGATCATTCTACACATAGAATTGCAAGCAATCACCAAGATAGTGCACCAATGGATAGTAGAACCCAAGAGAACCATGTATAAGCATGAAATGAGATAGAGAAGAGAGAATATGACTCTTTATAGCAGGTACAGACCCTATTTGGCCACTTGGCTTTCCCACCAAAATGCTAGCCCTACTAATTTTGGGTCTAGATTCAATGTACCCAACTTATTCAAATTGAATCTACTCAAACTCACATTCTATCTTTCCCACACTTTCAAAAAGTGTGTACTCAAATGAAATTTAGACTAATGAACAAAATCACAAAAAATTGACTATTCCAAATCTACATGCAAATGCTGAAAATTTGATATGCAATCTTTAAGCCACCACTTAGGCTGATCCAATGATCCAAAAATCGGCCAAATCTAGTATGTGAATTCAAAAATTGGAATTGAACAAGTATATTGACCCATTTAGTGTTTTGATCTACAAAAGATCCAATCTACAAAAGCAAAAAAATCCAATTTTGGTGTAGAATCCTCTCTAGCATGCTCTAGACTTGATATCTTCACCAAATCATTGATAGATCTGATTTTCTCCTTCATAACCTGAAACACAAGCTCTGATACCATGTGAAAGATTTCAGATCCTTAAGATCCAATCTACTTGAATGATCTTTGGTTAGAAAGAGAAATACACTACCAATCTCACCAATGTAGAAAAATCAGCAGATACACACAAATTGAGATGCAAACACCAATAGAACTTGATCAAACTTGAATGAAATGATTATGTATTGTTGGTTTCCGTACAAAACTAGCAAGCTACTGTAATTCACACGTGTGGATCCAAAAATAGCATATATAGATCATTCTACACATAGAATTGCAAGCAATCGCCAAGATAGTGCACCAATGGATAATAGAACCCAAGAGAACCATGTATAAGTATGAAATTAAATAGAGAAGAGAGAAGATTGCTCTCTCCACGAGTTACATTTTTTTATAACAGGTCCAAATCCTATTTGGCCACTTGGCTTTCCCACCAAAATGCTAACCCTACTAATTTTGGGTCTAGAATCAATGTACCCAACTATTCAAATTGAATCTACTCAAACTCGCATTCTAACTTTCCCACACTTTCAAAAAGTGTTTATTCAAATGAAATTTAGACTAATGAACTTTGAAAAGTCAACCTCTAATTCTAAAACAAGTTTTGGCCTCAATATGCCAAATATGAAAATATTGCAAAATGTGATGAAACTAGTTGAATCTTTTACATGCAATACACATAAGAAAATAGAAAATTTGAATTAAGCAGTTGTGAATACAACAATCAGATCACAATTTTGTGCCCAAGAATGGTTCACAGTAATGGCGCACTATGTGCAGTGATTTTACTTAGCTAGTTACAGATTAAATAACTATCTCTATTCTCTGAATGATCTTCACTCTCTCTAAAATCTCTGACCCTATGGAATCAGATAATTAAGACACAACGGAGTTTGTGCAGGAACTCAGATTCACTCTTCTCCACTTGCATGTGTTCCTCATAGATTGTCTCATTGGTCCATGGTCTCATGAGTTGCCGTTTTGAATATATACATGGAACAGTTACAATGATTGCGTAGGCAATGAGCGTGAAACAATGCAGTTACTAAAAAGTGCTAAAGTGAATTGTGACGTGGTCTGCATTTGGACAGGGCAGTGTGGATGACATGGATATCGAACTCGAAGACTTTGAGTTCATAGGAGATCAAAGAGGATGTAGTCAAAGATCTCAAACTCAAAGAGCTCATCGTCGATCCCATTTATGCTCCAGCCGATTGATTGCACAAACGTTCAACTTCAGTAGGTAAGACTGCAATGTTGTCTTAGAGAGAGAGAGAGAGAGAGAGAGAGAGAGAGAGAGAGAGAGAGAGAGAGAGAGAGAGAGAGAGAGAGAGAGAGAGAGAGAGAGAGAGAGAGAGAGAGAGAGAGAGAGAGAGAGAGAGAGAGAGAGAGAGAGAGAGAGAGAGAGAGAGAGAGAGAGAGAGAGAGAGAGAGAGAGAGAGAGAGAGAGAGAGAGAGAATTCTTATTTACATAATATACTGGTGCTCATGAATTGAGACGAACTCGAATGATTTGTGTTTTGATGACACACATACTAATGAGTCGAATTATGGTGAGTTGGAGTGATGCTTAATTCCAACAATACTAGGAGGAGAAGGAGCTCTCAAGCCCACGGACAATGTGTGACTTTGGCATTGCCATGTGTCTCTTGCCATAAAAATTTCATATCTCATGTCTATTGTCCCTAATTTGGGTTTTGATCATTTTTCTTTCTTCAAAAATATTAGATTTGAGGTCTATTTTTAGGTGCAACATAAATCTAATTTGATGACTATTAAATCTATTTTCTTTTTACTTTTTTATAGTGTGAATATGAGGGTGTAATAAACTAGTAGCCAAATTGGCAGCTTTATGAATATTGTATAGAGGGTGGAGGGAGTGAAGAGGAAGAAGAGATACTAATACTAGTGGAGAAAGAACCAGCGGAGTTGCAGGGTGAAGACAAACATGACGAAGGTGGAGTAAGGAAAATATCAAATGTGACTTGAACTCAATTGATGATAATCATGAGTCATGTGTCAATATATATATTACATTTGTCCACACACCTGGAGAAGGCCTACAAGAATCTTTGTTGCCTTTAGCAATAGGTTTCCCTCCTTCTTACTGCTAGTAAGAAATAAAATAGCATGACAAAATAACTACTATATGAATGGTACATCTAATAGCAGCGGGGCTAAAGAATTGGTAAGGGAAATGCAAACAATGTTTTAATTTTCAATCGACGATCATGCCATGCTTTGCAACGAGCTTTTTCCATTGCTAGTGCATGAACTTCCAAAAATCTTGTTTCACACAGTTTGTGTAAAGCCTCATTCATGATAAAGATGTAAGAATTTAGCATCATCCAAGCGTTCCATGGCTGCTATGCGTAGAAATGAAACTAAAAATTCAATCGACATAATTGCATTTTGACCATCTACTTTATAGGCTGTTCGGAATGCCCATAACGCTGCATAAAACTTATTTAAGTTCCCGATCAGAACGACTTGCCTCCACTACATATTCATAATACTGCAAAGAATTTATTTGACGATTCTACTTGTCCATTACCCCTTGACTAATACGGAGTACTAAACCAATGGATAACAAAAAATTCCTCTAGTAAGCACTTTATTGTTTCATTGAAAAAATAAATCCCCAGATCATTGACAATCACAATTGGACATCCAAATCAAACAATAATATTTTCATATAGAAACTGGCAGTAGTCTTTGCATAAGCAACATGAACTACTCTTCCTTCTACCCTTTGGACATATAGTCCATTGCTACGATAATATATCTAGCTTGAGTACCTCGTGCTGCAGGATGAATAGGACCAACATAATCAAATCCCCAATTTTCAAACGGTACTTGTGCTAAAACTGGATGTAAAGGCTCATAATTCTATTTTGTAGGACGATGTGCACGTTGACAAACATCATAAGACTAAATATACTTTTCAATATCTTTATGAAGTGTAGGCCACCAACATCCTGAGTGCAAAATTTTTTGAACAGTGATACCAGATGAAAAATGTCCTCCTCCCATTCCATCATGTGAAAACATAATTAGATTGAGTACTTCATGTGGTAAAACACATCTTCTAAGAATATCATCAACTCCACGTAAATACAATTGACCAGCAATCAATTGATAAGGTTGTGCCTTTACAATTAATCGCCTTTGTTGAACTTTGGTCAAGGATTCATTAGGTTGACCCATCATTAGATATTCAGCTATATTTGTTGCCCACTCAGGTACTGCTTCAACATAAATAGTGCAGCATCTGGGAGATCATCATCAACTTTTCTATCCTTGAAACATGATCGGCAAGATAATGTTGTTTACCCTTTCAAACTACAACTTGAAAATCAAATTCAGATAGTAGAAGCAACCATCTTGAAATGCATCTCATATTGCATGTCTTGTTCACTAAATAGAGCAAAGGCTGATGATTATTATAAAATGCAAAATGTTTGGCCATCAAATAACGTCTAAACTCTTTAACTGACAAAACCATAGCCATTGCTTCCCGTTCGTGGTAGAATAGTTCACTTCAGCATCATTAAGTTGTCAGCTTCTTATATTCACCCAGTTGTGTGGGCATAGATCCGATGGCATATTTGGATGCATCAGTGTTCACATGAAATTTGATTGTCCAATTAGGAGCTTGTAATATCGATGCAGAAGCTAAGGATTTTTTCAATTTTTCAAATGCTTCCAAATTCTCAACTGTCCAAATTGGTACAATAGTCAATCTGTATGTAGATCATGCTAGATCTGCAAAGAATAAGATAAATAATCGATACTAGTTTGCATGACCCATAAAGATATATACTCATCTAATTGTTCTTGGTGGAGGTAATTCCACAATAATCTTGATTTTTGAGTAATTTGTAGCAATACCATGCCTTGAGATTACATGTCCAAGAACAACCCCATGAGTAATCCAGATCTGACATTTCTTTGGATTCAAATAAATCTGGTACTTACGACAACGTGCAAGCACTTTTTCCAAATGTTCCAGATGGTTTGTTTCCAAATTATGGATTCCAAAATCATCCAAATAGATTTCACCAAATATTTGCAAGTACTCCTTAAAAGCAAACTGCATAACTCGTTGAAAAGTACTCGGTGCATTACAAAGTTCACATGGCATAACTTTATAAGCATAGGTCCCCCATTATGTTGCAAAAGTAATATTATGTTGTTTAACAGGTGCAATTTTGACTTGGTTGTATCCACTGAATCCATCCAAAAAACTAAGCTTTCGCTCCAGCAAGGCGATCCAAAATGCTTTTCGTGAAAGGTAATGGAAAATTATCCTTTCGCGTAACTTTGTTTAATGCCTTCAGGTTCACACAAGTTCGCATCTTGCCGTTTTTCTTTGGTATGACAACAATTGGTAAAAGCCATTCAATATGCTTGATTTCATAAATGAAATCAACTTCCAATAATCTCTGCAACTCTTTTTTTATAAGATCTGTAACGTTCAGATTGCATCGATAATTGTCCCACACTTAAGAGACATTTAGAAATATAGGAATGAATAAGACAATATGAATATAGTATATTTCTTAGAACCAAGATATAAGGGATTGTACCAAACTCTCTCAATCATGCACTGAGCATCATTTGCTATAGTCATTGTCCTCTTAGCTCCATGATAAACAAGTAAGAATGAAAAGCACTCCTTATGACATGTGATGTGGAAACTAGCCACACTATCACCAAAAATCAAAAGTTGAATTGCTTGAGATTGATGAAGAGGAATTGATGAGAAAACAATATTCTTGATATTCTTGATCCTCCTCTTTGGTGAAATTTTCTTGCTTTTCACCATCTCCTTATGAGGTCTTCTTCTTGTAGCATCATTTGCAAAGTGCCCCTTTTTCCCAAAAAAGATACACTCTATCTTGAATCTATCTTTCTTGCCTTTGGAATTGGTGAAGAAGATTCACCATCATCTTTTGTTGTGATCTTTGTCCTTGTGCTTGTTGCCCCCTTTGTCTTTCCACTTGTCCTTTCTTTGTGTGAAGCATGTGTTGGAAATTAAGTCCACAGTTGTCTCCTTGGTGCATAATACAATTTCTACACGTTTATTGATCAATGATCTAGGATTAGATGCAACATCTTTTGGGTTATATGTTTGCTCATTTGATACCTACATGAATCATAAAGTTTCCTATTTTGCTATTCTACAAAATTACTATCATTCTGTGTGCAGAATAATACCTGGTAAAACACATGGGTTTCTGCAAGCAGTTTGACAACCTGCAATTTCTACACAGAATCAAATCGAATCAGCCGAACTATTTGAAAGTCGCCTTTATCAACCTTTCCGGCTATTCTACATCAAAGGGTATCCATTCCCGTCTAATCAAATGACAAAGGATCATGAAAAACATCAAAGGCCTGATCACCCTCGACTTCTTCAACAATCAAGTCACTCGACACCGAAGTCTCCAACTTCTTCGACAACTGTGTCCATCAACCGAAGTGTCCGACTTCTTCAACAACTTCATTCATCAACCAAAGTGTTCGACTTCTTCGACAACTTCAGGAAAGTCACTATTTCCTGACAACAACTTCTTTCAAACTATTTCAAAGAAGTAAACTTTTGTCGACTTTTTTTGCCTTTGTCGGCTTTTTCACCTTTTTCGCCTTTTTCGCAAAAGTGTGACAAAACAGTCACTCAACAAATGAACTGTTTTTAACACCTTCGGCTTTTTTGCGAAAAATGCGAAGTGAGAGAAAAAATGCGAAGGTTATCTATTTCAACGAGAAACGTCTTCAGTCACTTCCCAAAAAATACAAAGTGAGAGAAAATATGTGATGTTCTCGTCCACGTCAGCGATCCCGAGTCAGCTGACCATGTATTTAATGTACAACTGTCATTCTGTCACTGTAGCTCAACTACTCCATGAGTACAACAAAGTACTTAGTTAGATGACAAAGATTTATTGTAATTAGATACATAGTTCCGGTGTATAAATACACCTTCATCACGTACTCTATTTGATGCTCCGTCCATGAGATGAATGATTTGGGCCTCCAAGTTATGTCCATTCTGGTTGTCACTTATTGTTGTGCTTCAATGTAATATAGTAGCAATAGGCTTTTCTATTTGTGTATAGCATAGATGAATGCTTAGTGATTTGAATGCACTTCGCTTCTGTTTAATCATGCTCGTTTACTCACGCTGATTAGAACACGGACTTCTACGACTCCTCAGTTTCTGATCAGACGATGGCTGTCTTTGACGCCTGAGGAACTTGCACTTTTCATCACACAATCAATCTAAGTTTTTCGAACTAAACTTCTATTTGAATATGATTTCCAGTAATACCTCACACAGTTTCTAATCTCTTCAATGGAGTATACTCATGCATTTGTTTTTTATTATGAATTGACTCATTAAGATCCTGTTGGCCAGAGTGCTTGAGCTGTGATTATAACTTAGCATTTACATTCTCTAAGATTGTTCTTGCACGTAGCAGCCCATAATAACGGGAGAGTCATTTCGCAACTATTTCTTTCTCTCTTCTCCGTTCGTGTTCTACCACCCTATCATATTGGTATCAGAGCATAGCTCAAATAAACTGAGAGATTAAGTTTGTACTATTTGTATTACTGTTAACATGCCTCATATTGTTAAGTCTTCATCGTCATCATCCAACGAGGCTAGAATCATTGACAAGTTCAATGGTTCTAACTTCTACATCTGGAAGTTAAAACATCGGATGATGTTGATAGATAGAGATCTTTGGGATGTAGTAGAAGGTTCTGACCTAAAACCAGAAGATGGTGATCAAGCAAAGGCATGGAAGAAAGATCAGAAGGCCTTAGCATGTATCACACTCAATTTGGCCGACTCCCAAATATCCCATGTTACCACGTGCAAAAGAAGCACTGGATTTGTTATCAAGTCTATACGAGACTCAAGATGTAACCACTAGATTACACCTTAGAAGTTCTTCACACTTAGCATGGCTGATTCTACTGCAATCACTTCTCACATCAACAACTTTAAGTCTTTAATGGATCGGTTATCAGCTGTAGGATGTGCAATTCGATGTCGTTATGAGCTTGCTTACTTCTCTTCCAAAGTTGTATGAACACTTTTTGGTGATGATCTCCACACAACCCGACCTCACTCTTCAGAATGTGATCGGTCATCTTCTTCAAGAAGAAATGCGGAGAAAGACCAGCAGCCTGTCCATCAAAGACAAGTCCGTAGCCTTGTACACCAAGAAGAAAGACTATTCCAAGGCCAAGAATCAAGTACAGCAGCAGCAACATCAGAAGCCTCATACTCAAGGTGAGAGTAGTGGATTGCGCAAGAAGCTCTTCTGCAGATATTGCAAGAGTGCTAATCACACTTATGAATCAATTGCCTCTTCTGTACTTTTGTCAAAGAGTCATTTTCTCAAAATGAAATTACACTATATATATATAGTTCTTCACTCAGGCAACCCACGCATGACCCAGGTTGTCGTTGACGGGACGCGTGTCTCGTCAACTCGCCTCGTGGCGAGGCCAACTAATCCTTATCGACTGATAGGACCCACAATACAGTAACACAATGATTCTACTTTAATTCTAACTGTTTACATCACATTCTATGTTATAATAAAAATGTTATCGCCCACTCGTCTTGCGAGGCTACTTCGACTCAAATTGGGGAGGAACAGTCTCCACCAGAAAATCTACCTCCGAGTTCTGTTTCTATCTAGCAGGGGGACTGATTTTGTGGAACTCAAGGAAGCTGAAATTAGTCGTGCTTTCTTCGACAGAGGCAAAGTACATCGCATCATGTCAAGCTTTAAAAGAAACTATATGGATCAGATTATTACTTCACGACCTACATCACACTCAGTTCAATGCTACCACCATTTTGTGTGACAACTTGAGTTGTATTTCGAATCCCAGATTTCATGGCAAGTCTAAGCACATGAAAATCCAGTATCATTTTATTTGGGAGAAAGTTTTCTCAGGGCAAGTGATTCTTCAATATTGCTCTACAACAAAAATAGTTGCATACATATTCACCAAAGGCTTCCCATGATCAAGCATCAGAAATTTTTTAACATGCTGAATCTGACAAAGATACCAAGGCACCAACCGTGACCTTAAGGAGGACTGTTGGAAATTAAGTCCACAGTTGTCTCCTTGGTGAATACAATTTCTATTTTCAAAATTCTTCTTGCATGTTTATTGATCAATGATCTAGGATCAGATGCAACTTCTTTTGGGTTCTATGTTTGCTCATCTGATACCTGTAGGAATCATAAAGTTTTCTATTTTGCTATTATGCAAAATCACTCTCATTCTGTATGTAGAATAATACCTGGTAAAATACAGGGGTCACCTGCAAGCAGTTCAAGAACCTACAAGTTTTACACAGAATCGAATTGAATCAGCCGAACTATTTGAAAGTTGACTTCATCGACTTTCCGGCGAATCTACATCAAAGGGTATCCATTCTCGTCTAATTCTACATTCGAATGTCAAAGGATCATGAAGAACATCGAAGGCCTGATCACCCTCAACTTCTTCAACAATTAAGTCACTCGACACCGAAATCTCCGACTTCTTCAACAACTCCGATTATCAACCGAAGTGTCCAAAGTCTCCGACTTCTTCGACAACTTCGTTCATCAACCAAAGTGTTTGACTTCTTCGACAACTTCAAGAAAGTCACTATTTCCCGACAACAACTTCTTTTCAACTATTTCAAAGAAGTAAACTTTTTGTCGGTTTTTTTGTCTTTTTTGCAAAAGCGCGACAAAACAGTCACTTCAACAAACGAACTATTTTTAACACCTCTATCTTTTTCGCAAAAAATGCGAAGTGAGAGAAAAAATACAAAGGTTATTTCAACGAGAATCGTCTCCACCCACTTCCCAAAAATGCGAGGTGAGAGAAAATATGCGACGTTCTCGTCCACGTCAACGATCTCGAGTCGCCTGACCATGTATTTGATGTACAATTGTCATTCTATCATTGTAGTTCAATTACTCCTTGAGTACAACAAAGTACTTAGTTAGATGACAAACATTTATTGTAATTAGATACATAGATCCGGTGTATAAATACTGATGAGAGTTATAATAAGCTAGGATGTGAGTTCGATTTTGTTTGCTGGTCTATTGCCGACAATCAACAGATTTACAATCCTCCAGAGCATGGACAGACACTACTGACCTATGTTGTAATTTATTTTAGCATTCAACAGAGAAGCCCCAACAAAGTAATTTCATTGATATTTAAGCATTCTTAGATTGACTTGTCATGATATTTCAAAGGAATTGTTATTTGACATCTTAACGAGAGATCTATTTAATCACGATTAATACTTTTACCATCTTTATTTTTAGCTATATGACTATTATTATTAACCTCGAACAACATAGAACTTTTCTTTACATGGGCGTAAGCCAAAAGGGCTCCCAAATAGCATTCCGTTAGCATTGGGGTCCCAAAACATGCTCTAATGGAACTTAGCCAAGCGAACAAGTAAATTTCATCAAAAGAATGCAATTTAAAAGTATTTGTTAACTTGTTTTGAGCATGCATTAGTAGCCACACAACTCTTAGGTTTATTACAATTAGTAATAAGTACAAAAACTCATTAAAAAAAACGATCTATGAATAAACTGCCACATTAAAGGAGTAAAAAATACTAGCTTCTAAGCTTGCATGCTCAAGACTAGGAACAAGTGGTAACCTTCAAAGTTCAACAATAAAGATAAAATGACATACAGAAACTTGGGGGAAGGAATCATGAACCAGAACAACTGTTTATGATAACCATTGTTGCAAGAAAGTAACTCAAGAAAATATTGCATATGAGGCCTTATTTTTGTCCTTTCTTTTTCAAAAGGAAGATAATGAAAATATGGCATGGAAAAAGCAATGATTTGCATTGAAGCGCTGACCTTCAAACAATTCTTCTAGTCTGTAAAGCACAAAACAAGCCAATGCTGACTTGTATGAAAAAAGGACTAATGGGACCTACATTGCTATTTATTTTTGCTAGTGCAGGCAAATGATACTGATATATTTGTAGCAATCAAATGACATGCACCTTACAAATAGGATTGTGTTTAGCCAATAATTTCATGTATAATCAGAGCTACGGGCCAACAAAATTGGCAATGAGACATCAATCAGTTTTGTACTCATTAATTACCTAAATAAGTTATGCAGTCATAGATGGAGGCTAAAAGAGGAAGATTGAGACTTCTTGCACCCACGAATGCAGCTTGAGCTGATATTGGGTCACTTGCCTTGTTATCTACGTAGCGTAGTACACACCTTTGCTTCATGAGAACGGATTTTCCTATGCGCGCATTTTTCAAGCAAACTTCCACAAACACAAAAGGTTTGAAGCATCACGATGCCCTTGCATGAAGTTGAAATTTCTCAAAAGATAAGGTCATGGGAAAAGCGTGACTAGCCTGCGAGGCTGAGAGTCAAAATATACAAGGTCTATCCGATATAAAAAATATACATATTTTCATAAAGGCGAAAAAAGATCAATTTTTTTTTTCAAAAAATTAAGTGAATGTCACCTTGGTTTCAATTTTTTTCACTAGTTAGAGAAAAGTCGCCCCCAAAGAAATCACTAGCTTTAGAGTTGTAAAACAACGTCACCTTATGAATATTAAATGTTTTTTTTTTTTTTTCCGTTTGATTTCAAATTTAGCCAAAACGGTAGATTACTCTCATTGCAATGTCACAAGTGCTCCAACCATCGTCCCTACACATTCAATTTGCTATCTTGTAGACTTTCACTATTTATGCATGTTCTTTATACACTTCTATTTTAAAATAAATTTGCAATGTGTTTTTTTTTTCAAACAGCCCACAGAACAATCCATAGTGTCCCATAGGCAGACATCGAAGTCTCAAAGGTCGGAGCATTAGAAAAGCCTCAAAATGAAAATAATGTTTGGGCAGCCTCGAGGCAAACATGATAATTATGACCATGTGGCGACCAACGAAGCTTGCAATGACCATGTGGTGACCATGTGGCGACCAACAAAGCTTGTGGGGTGTAATCGGCTCCATGTTTACAAGCGAATTGCTACCAAAGCTTGGCAATGCTCAAGTTGCGCTAGGGATTCTCACTCAATGCTTTGCTCAACGGCCGAGTTATATTCTACGATGTGTTCCTCCCTCTCAAGATGTAAAAAAAGGCTTTGCTGTAGGATTTCACTAATACTTTATCAGATATTCTCGGTTGCTTGGTGGATCCAGGAATCTTTGTCATCCCTGATGATCTATTCGTTAAGCGACAAATCTCTCTTCTTCTGGAGGTGTTGATCTTATTTGCACATCTTCCATTGCTCCAACTGCTTTTCTAGGGAGTTGGGCCCTTGTTGCCTCTGCACTCATCTCTCGATTTCAGCAGGGCAACCAGCCCATTTTTCTTGATTCAGTAGCTCATGTGGAAACATGCAATCTTCCTTTCCAACAACATCTTCCTGCGGCCAGGGATCTCATCCCTCCACCTGTGCGAGCTTATTTGCCTCCCTTTGAGACTTTGCTCAGCCATCAACGGCCTCATTTTCAAAAGTGTCTTTTTGAGCGGTTCCACTCACATGCTTTCACCCAGCTCCTTAGTGATTCACCTTCCGACGAACTTGGGCTTGCCTTCTTTCAAGTGCTTTCCCAGGTGCTGGTGCTTGGCTTGTTGCGTGCCCTGTTGTTCCACTCATGCACCTTTTTTTAGAGCTGTTTGTCACCACCCTTTGTGTCAAATTGTGTCTTCCTCATCTAGTGCTAGCGGGTTTGACGAAGTGTTCATGTGGTCACCCTCTTGATTTTCTTGGCACTCATCTCGATGTACTTGCATCTATTGCTCATGAATGCGGCTTTCATGTTGTTCGGGAGCAGACTCACATTTTGCCTCCTCTGATTCACAGTCGTCTAGTCGTCGGGTTGACCTTTTCCTTTCGTGGGAGGGGATTCGCACCCTTGGAGATGTCGTTGTTGCTGATCCTTTGCGAACATACCTCCTTCACCGTGCCTCAACTACCCAAGATGTTGCCGTTTCTCATGTAGCACAGGATAAAGAGTGATATTATTCACATCGCACTCTCGGAGGGGTGCCTACATAAGAAATTCGATGATTTTCTATCAACCTGTGTAAGATTTATAGCGAAACTCCAAGGACGTGCATCGCCCTCATCCATCATTACGCCCATTATCGTCAACGATTTTCGACTATTTTACAACACATTCAAGCACTTGCAATGCAATACTTCGACGTGCCGTAGTTGCAGGAACGGCTGCTTCACAGCTTACTGCACTACCTAAACTTGCAACTATCTTAGCTAGTGACTTACATCAAGGAGTAGGATTTCAATAGCTACTTTGTGATATATTTGCTTTGTCCTTATTATATTTTTTACATGCATTTTTTTGTACTTCGATGGGTTTTTCCATCTTTTATTAATGAAAACCCGAAGTTTCTTCTTTTTAGATAATGGATTTCAATAGCTACTTTGTGATATATTTGCTTTGTCCTTATTATATTTTTTACATGCATTTTTTTGTACTTCGATGGGTTTTTCCATCTTTTATTAATGAAAACCCGAAGTTTCTTCTTTTTAGATAATGGATGCAATGTTTTGAGTGCATGTGGGCAAAAATACTTCTAGAGCATGTGGGGGCCTGCAGCATATTGGAGCACCCCCGCTCTGGTGGCCACATGCACGATGGCTGGTGGCGAGTGCATCTCTTAGCTGGGCCACATGTGGGAGGCTACTACCGGTGGTTGCCTCTAGTGGTAGCCTCCAAAAATGTTGAGCATGCCGCATGTTGGAGGTAGAGTGCTACCCTCTTGCCTACATGTCATGATCTGATTGAGCATGTTTCTTTCACCTAGAAAAGGCTGATTCCAAAGGTTGGCCTGCCTCATGAGGTTACTTTTTTCACCTCCTAATGCAAAGCCAACCTCACAAGGGAGGAGAAAGGCTCTACCTTCTCTCTCTCTCGCGCTCGCTCGCTCGCGTGGTGTCTGATCGCCAATTGCGCTCATCTACATCATGGTATTAGAATCAAGCATCCTGTTGCTCAATCAATGTGGTATCGTTGATTGCTGAAATATTTTCTAAAAGTTTCCTTTTTGCTGAAGATGTGTTAAACTGACTAGAGAAATATAGTCGAACGTTTCTTCGTTTTGCATGGGTTTGTAGAAGACTGTGAAAGTATAAGCCACTATCCAAGAAGCTCACCATATGCGGCGTCGTCAATGAGCTCATGAATGTTTTTGTTTTCTGTTTCGCATAATATGTGGCATTGCCCAATTTCTTCATGCCTTCACGCTTCGTACATGTTTAATCAAGCAGGAGTATGCAAAATCTGTGCAACCATCGCAGCTCATTGCAGAGAGAGGGGCGGATGTTGTAGTGATCAATCCGGGTAAGTTTCTGCACTACGAGTTTGAAACAGTCAGTCAAGCTGTTAGTTCACTTATTTTTGCTTTCGTTTTATATACTTTTTGTATTTCGGAGGGGATAATTCAGCCCGAAATGCCAAGTGATGGTTTTGCATTCAACTTTTTGAGCCACCTTAAAATAGTAGAATCTACCTGTGCTTGTCAAAGACTAAAGCCTTATGCAAAAACTCTGAAGTGGACAGTGCACCTAACACTAAAACCTTCTGCCAGACTTTTTATAGGGACAACCAACAAGTGAGTGTCAGAGAGCATTTGGAGAATGGAAGGTCCAAGTGCTATGTGTCACTTAATGGCCGCACCTAAATTTTGGCAGAAGGTTTAGTTTTCTGGACGTTCTATCATTGCAAATATGAGATAGTTGCCAGGTAGTGATATTGAGACTTTGTGAAGCTATATACATGGACCAAGAATGCCAAGAGAAGGCGTAATGATAAACTTCATAGTGCATATGTTAAGAGTGTGATAATAGTTTTGCCGCAAACAAACCAATATTATGCTAGCTATGTACCAAGCATATCAATTGAAAGTTTCAATATGAACGTCATGGACGAAGAATGCCACAAAGTGCTACCACTTAAAGATATGTTGAAGATATTGAGGCAACACAAAGATTGCAACAATTGAAGAAGAGAGCATCTACAATATTGGTGCCACATAAATGACACACTATTGTTGATGATTGGACCAAATATGTCAAGCGAAGGCATAGACATCAATATGAACTTCCACCCACTCAGGACCATTGTATATGACCAAACAAGTGAAAGTAGTTGCCAAATGCCAAGTCACCCATAATGTCAAATAATAGGCTACGGAGCATGACATTGTAATCATAGCGATATGCGCAAATGATCTGGTCTTGACATAAATGAATATGAATATGGTAGCCAAAATAAAAGAAGAATTCTCAAAATAGTTTGACATGAAAAAGTGGGCTTTTTGCACAAGTGCCTGGGTAAATATGATTGAATAGATATGATTTTATTCCATGTGAGACTTGTTAAGGTCCAACGACGGACATGAAAGGCCAAAAGTGAAGAGATTCTTTATGTTTGGTTGAAGATGAAGCAAAAGTAATAATGGGCTGCAACGCAACCCAAAATCTTGCGTGCCCATGATTTCGTAGCCCTTAGAGGATAGTGAGGTACATCAAACGTTGAGAACTTTGGAATAGAGAGAGAGAACAATGTTCAAAGCTATTAGGGTACACTGAGGTAAATTGGGTAGGTGAATGAGATGACAAAAATTTGATCACTCTATATACATTCACCTTGAGATCAAGTGCAATATCGTGGTGCAACAAGCAACAAGCTATAATGGTTCTGTTGTCTAGATAGACAAAATATAGAACTACCACAAAAATAGTGTGTGAAGCCATTTGTCTAGGAAAACCCCTAGAAGATGTGCAGTTAAAATGAGTGTCATCGATGGTGTGACAATTGAAGTTGAATACCACTTGCTAAGAATATGGTCTACCATGCAAGGACCAAGCATATTGAGGTTGATAAACATTTCCTTTGGGAGGTATAGAGTGGCAATATTGAACTTATGTATTGTGACACCAACGGCCAGATTGCAAACATCCTTACAAAAAATTTGCCAAAAAATTAGAAAAGCTGACAATGCACTTTATAATGGCGACATTTAGACGAGATGCATATCTAGAAAATGAAAGACAAAGCCGATTTTGATGCCACAAGTATAACACTAAATAGAGGGTCGCAAAAAGGCACCTGTTGAAGATGTGTTGCTTAATGTCGATGTTAAGTAGACGATCATTAAGTGTATATGTTGAATGAAGAGCTGCTAAGTACATTCCAAATCATAAGTTGCAGCTTGAAAGTGGAAGTTATATTTGCCAAATAGTGATGCTGAGATTTTATAAAGCTATACAAATGAACCAAGAATGCCAAGCAAAGGCATCATGATGAACCTCATATGTAAAGATTGCACTAAGATTGTTGCAACAAACATGTGCCATGGCAACCATGTGGACCAATGATGTTGAGTAAAGTTATTACTATGAATGTTTTTTATGAAGAATGCCACAATGATGTTGCCACAAGAAGATTGTTGCAGATAAAAATTGCAAAAATTGAAGAGGAGAGTTGAAGAAAACAATAAATTTGAGGATCGATTTTTCAATATTCAAACAAATCGCTAGATAGTTAGATCATTCGTTTAACTTAGTAGAATATCTTACGTAGGTGTCATCGACAACCATGAAGAGTGCCAATAATTTAGGCATTTGTGATAGCCATCGTTCTTCATCAGATATTCTACGCTAATCTATGGAATAAGGATGTTTTAGATAAAGAGAGAAGGAACACGAAAGCATTCAGCATATGGTTAACACATACATAGATAATAGAGAATCAGTGAATTGAAGTTGTTGGAATACAACGATTAGATCACAAAAGAGAATCCTGTGATTGATAAGGTTCATAGTAATTGTGCGTTAAGCACTATGATCCTACTATGCTTCTTCAATTGATTGGAGATGCAACTGACAGATAAGTCAATATCTCTATCGTCTTAGATTGCTCTCACTCTCTCGATAGATTCTGATTCTAATGATTCAGATGATTTGTTATGATGCTTGCTTATTCTAGCTTGCTTGCTTTCTTGATTGGTTCTGATTCTACACTCTGTGTCTATATACATACATAATAACAGAGTTTGTCGTCTAATCAGTTCTTGTAAACGATGTGTTTAAGAATAATTGAGCATTTATAAGAAGAGACTAATTTGATCAGTACATTCTGCGTTATGAACTGTAGTCAATAGGTGGACAATGATAAGTATCTGCATTCGATAGCATGATCAAACAATGACGTAGTCTGCATCGGATTTGGTAGCTCCATTTTGAGTTGTACCGTGATTATGGTCGATAGTTGATAGTTTGAGTCGATGGTCGAAGTTGATAGTTCGAGTCGATTCGATGAGAGTTGTCTGACTCGAACTCGAATATTGAGTGTTGGGGTAATCGTGTCGACCTTTGCTCTATCTCGAATATACGTGTATTTAGGCAGACTGTTCAAATATGCATGCAAAACTGGAGACTGTCACGAATAATAGTTCATTTTTGCAGGCCGTTATAAGGAGCGAGTATGCACAGTGGATAGGAGTTCTTAGAAGATAGAATCAGGTGAGTAGGAGTAAGATTAAACTCCAACATCTAGCGCCCTACTTACCATATTTTTGGCACTTTTGTAGCTGATTTGCAGATCTGATTGGTGGCTGTCCAGTGTACTTCACCATCTTTCCTAGCCTTTTTGGAGACTATTTGCAGATCTGATTGTCCACTGCCTACTTCACAACATTTTTGGGCATTTTGCACCCTATTTGCAACTCCGATTGGTGGCTGTCCAGTGCCCTACTTCCACTTTTTCAACATTTTTTCTAGCGTTGTTGGTTTCTTTTTCTATTTTGTTGGTCCTCCTCTCAGTTTCATTGGGGGTACCTTTATAGCTCTACTTTCCAGCTTATGGCAACCTATTAGTTTGTTTTTCCAGCTTTCTATTTGTTGTCTGTTTTTTTCCCGTTTCCATACTTTTTGTTTTGTGATCCTGTAGATTTAATGAGCTAAGTTGTGGTGACAGCAAGAGTCCAGTCCCTTACGTCTATTGTTCTCTTGAACTAATTTGTGGTGATGGAACGTTCATTCTTATTGTGAGGACGAGTTACTTGAGATAGTCATTGATTTACGTGAGTTAGTCATTGTCTCATATTGTGAGTTCGAGGCACATCTACAAGTTGATGCTGATTGTGCTATATGCTTTGGTGTCGATTTGAGTGCCTTGATGCTGATTTTGAGGACCTAGTTGATCCTCCATTAGTTTTTGATGCTTCCTAAAATGGGTGTTCTATCCCGCTGTTGGTAGCACTTGTTTATATTGCATGTCCATATGTGGTTCATCTAGATGCATATGTAGGCCAGAGCTTATTAGTTGGTGCTTTTGCTATGATGCCTAGGTTTGTTGCTACTACACTTGTGGATCATGTTCTTGTAGATGATGCTTTACACTAATGGCACTATGAATCCCTTGGCATGTGTCGGATTGCTCTACTTATAGTTCATGTTTCTTGGCATTCTTGGTTGCTGCATATTGCTTGACCTCCGATGTTATTGCCAAGTTGCTATTGTCGCCTAGTTGGGGTCTTTCGGTGGTATTCTAGGGCTATTCGGCTAGCTTTGGATATCTCGATTGTTGGGGTCCAACATTTCCTTATGGCTTTCTTGGGCTATTAGAGTGCATTGAGCGAGTTTCGGCATTGGTTTATTTGACATCAACTAATTTACAATAGTATCATGTTGTTGCTTATATTAGAGATACGTTTACAGCATGATTTACAGTTCATGTACTACGCTTTGTGAGTTTTTGTCATGTTGCTTTTGGACTATATGTTGTGACGACTTATGTCCTCTCCTTCAGTATTTTCACTGGTTCATGCATATTCCTCAGATTATTTTGAGATAATTCTAAAGATTGTCTGGTACCACAGTGCTATTGCTTGGGGCCAACATCGAGGACTTATGGGACCCAAGTACCCTAAGTTGCCCTAATCTCTAGAAGGTTCCACTAAGGGCCTCTAGATAGTATATATAGCTAATTAGTATACCCCTAGGTACTGGGCCATTACCGTTAAGGGCATGTCCTTATGGGACCCAAGTACCCTAAGTTGCCCTAATCTTTAGAAGGTTCCACTAGGGCCTCTAGATAATATATATAGGCCTGTCATTTGCTATTTAGGTAGCTTCTGATATTGGTTTCTTTCTTAGTCCTAATTAGGTTTCAGCTATCCATGGCCTGTAGGGCTATGTTCATGATCACTGTGATGCATCTATGCTGTTAGTTATTGAGACTGTAAGTGTCTTCATCTGGGAATAGATGGAGTGTCTCTTTGTAGCAGAGCCTGTAATGCAATTCATTTTTGATTATTCTTGAGATCATAGTGTAGACAACTTACTATCTTATTCTACTTTTTAGGTTTTGAGTTCTTGTGGATGTCTTTTAAACTAGAGATAGTAGTTTTGCAATGATTACCTAGCATAGAATCAGAGCTTCATCATGACTAGTAGTCCTTCTTTATGTGATTGGAACCATATGACTCATTTGGTATGTTTGCGTGAAGTGACGTTTAAAATGGCGCTCTTAAGCTTTACGGCTAATATTTGAACTATAGTTTGTGAACATCTCATTGAAGTGAAAATTTGCATCATAGAAATTCATAGGATGTAAATATCAGAAACACTGGCAAACAAACAAGAAATTGAAGTCTCCTCCTTGAATTGGTACTTGTTAAGAGGTTCTGCTCATTTGTTTAGATATAGTATGAATTGCAATTTTGCACTTTTATGATACTTATCAATTCTCTCTTGGCTGAGAAGATGGTGAAAATGAGTTAATTGTGATTTAAGAACTTTAAAGTTTTAATGTAATCTCCTTGGAGTATATTGTGCATGGTTCCTATGATCTCAATACTTTGGCATCAACCTCTAATTGTACGGGATAACCTAGTGAAGGTAGTTTGTCAAGGTTGTATTCAACTTTTTTTTTTATGACTTTCGATTTTTGGTCATCTCTTATCCATCGTTATAAAAAAAATAACCACCTCTCCCCTTAATGTTTCTTCATTGCAATGTGAAAGTACTTTATGTTGTATTCTTAATTCGTTAATTCTATCATGCTCTCAAGATTAGTCATCGTCAAATGCAAGCGAAGAGGCAACCCAAAGTCATGAAAGAGAGTGAGCAAATTTTTTTTTGGAAGTTGTTTCTTTAATGTGTACGAACTGGGTTATTTCAAAGGTACAATTCATAATCAAGTTCCAATTGAAATTCCAGGAGTGTATTTGTGTGCATCTTTTGTTCAGGCTCTTCAAATCTTCGCATTGGCTTGGCATCTTGGCAAACCCCGATTGTAGTCCGTCATCTTATCGCTCGACATATTACACATGCATCTAATAGCACCAAAAAAGAGAAAGGAGCTGTGGGTGAAAAATTGGTTGGTACTAGCAAAATTTAATAACAGATGACCTTTCTCTAGGCCTTTTTGCTTACACAAAAGCTTCTATTTTAAATCATAAATTGTTGCAATTTTTAACTTGTTCCAGTTTAGGAGCGATGTTGCAAGATTAGGAGAAGTTGGAAAGGAGGATGCGCTCCAAACGGTATATTTGTTCTTTTAAAAATCTAAAGCTCACGACTCCATGTGGAGAGCTATTCCTAAAAATTCTATTGGTGTTCTAGCATGTGGTGGAACAAATAGTGTGTGATTCCTACTTTTGAGTTTGTTTTTAGGCTTTGTAATTTGAGAACAAATTTGGAGCTTTTTGTCAGGTCGAATCACAATTGAGAGCTAGACATTCTATTCGCAAGCGTGGACATATAGGGGAACCTACAAAGGTGACGTTCTTGTATATTCCTTGAGACTCAATACGACTTAAATCATTCTTGAGGACATGATATTGCATAAATTCTTCTAGAGAATGTGAAGAGTAGAATTTTGGTGCTATAAACTTGCAAAAGTAGCTTATTACACAATAAAATGGATTATGTGACATGTCTTAGGAAAGTTGACTACCAACAAGCATCTTGTGTATTATATATTTTATGCCTATCGAAGCCTAGTTAGCAACAAGATATGTATTTGTGAAATTCGCAATACTTAATAGTAGACAATTCCCTTACTACCTTTACTCAATAGGGCACTTTCTTTGTTGATGATCTTTGCTTGTTATTATAAAAGCATTGGTTTATTCATTTTAGAAGAGTTCTGGTTGAAAATGTGTTACGAGATTATAACTGTACCGAACCTAAGAGTATTTCTAGGTGCAATTAACCACCAGAGGGCAGAGGACGGTGTGGGTTAGTCGCATACATGCATACCATGCAGTTGGTATGAGGGCTAGTAATGCCCATTCAGTCACATGCTTGATAGATAGGAGCCATGCATACCTTCAACAGTGGACTAGGACTCCTCATGCATTAGTAACCCATGCATGCAGCATGAACGGTGAGTGTCAGTTGGAACTACCACCTACCGCATGCAAACTCACATTGGGCTAGGAGGGGCATTCTATAAGAGTATGCATTAGCTTTGCCTTTCCTGTGGTTATGCTGTTCCTAACATTGGTATCAGAGCCATAGCCATCCTTGCGTAAAGTGTCATTGTTATTGCTAACAGGATCAAGCAATTCCGGTGAAAGGACAGACTTAGAGGGCGCATCTGTCTCAGCCTCTCCAGCGCCTTTCTTCCATCTCTCTTGGGTGCATTTCAGATCAGTTTTGAGCACCCTACTTCAGATTTTCCAGGGCACTTTTTCCACCCTTTTTCAATGCTTTCTGTTTGCTGATATTCTGCTTATCACAGAATCCGTTTGGCAATGGGATCAGCCACGGGGATGACAACTTCTCGGATATCTCTGCATACAATGGTAGTGTAATGGTGATGACCCCGCCTATCAATCGGTACATCTACGACCTGATCTCGATCCTAACTAATAATGGATGCTCAACTTGAATCTGGATCTATTAGAACTCGAATATCTACATTCTACAGTCTGTTTCAGATATTTCTTGGGTTCTTACAGAATGCAGATTATTACTAATCTAAACTAAGCAAGGAACAGTGGATAAGAATGAAACTAATCTTACTGAAACATCAGAACAACAAAACTAAATCTAACTAAGAACTGTAAGAACTTACAAAGTGCTTATTACAAATATCACGCAACATTTGTAACAAGAACTCCTCAGGGAGTCAAGCACAAAGCAGCATCAGATTAGAATGACTATGATCTGCCACCAAGCCTTGCACATCTACTTGATTCTAATCACAAAACCAAACTTGAAGAGGAAGAATCAACAAAACACATTCATACACAAGTACCCAAACTCAATGCATGAAAATGGAGCATAGATTGAAATGCAAATGGAGGGATTTTCAATTATCAGTTCAACAACATCTCATTACAATATCTATTGCTTGGAAACTCGTGGAGGAGGTCCTCCTATGTACTTACTCTACAAGTGGTGAACCCAATCCTATAACATTTTGGGTTCCACCTCTTGACTTGCATAAACCTACACAAATTAGGGAGGCCTCTTCAATAATACATATCTCAAGTTGAGAGGGCCCATTTACTAGCTCCCACATGGTTTTCCATCTTTCGGGAATTACCATGGGCCTCACAAATTGTACAACCAACACTAGTTATTCTCGTGCTCTCACACTTGGCTCTCAACTTCATCTCTGCCAGAAGCCCTTTTGAGTGATGAGGCACTGCATCGACACCTTGGGGCATGGCATCAGCTAACATTACCCTCCCCTATAGTGTTGCAGGTCCCACTACATTGCTTAAGCTTTGACGTGTGGTTCTTGGAAAGGCATAGATCCGCGCTTGCCTACGTAAAACCAAGAACTTATTGGTTTCGCTATCGTGCGTCTCGGCAAAACTTCAATGTCACAGCAGCTTATCAGGATAGCCCTGCGTAATCGAGAGTCTCTTGTTTGTCTTTCTCAGCTTTCCTTCGGTCAAGAGATTTTTTCTACAGATTTCTCGGACAGCTTTTTTGAGGGTCTTGCCAAGTAGTTGTCCAAAGCTGTGGCACTCTTCATATCAGGAACTCTTGGTGTTGAACCCTCAGACCTTGATCCAGCGAAGGTATCATTCGCCGCCAGAAGGGTATGTGTCATTGCTCTTACTCTTTGGAAGGGATGAAGAAAGTCCCATCGAAGGCTGCACAGTCTCATCAAGTGGATCTTGATCAAAAGAATTAAAGTCAGGTGGTGATGGAGGTGAAAACAGTTTATGAGTGATGGGTGGTGGGTTAGTTATGAGGTTGTATTGAGCGGTTGGTGACACTAATTGTTTTAAAAAATGGTAATCAGAATTTAAAGAAGACGTGGTGGGTATGGTGTTAGAAGTGGAGGTGGAGGTGGTCGAATGAGTAAATGGAAAAAATGATGGTTGGTAAGATAAAAATGGTTCAGAAAAATAAGAAGACAAATGGGGCAACTGAGTATAGGTGGAGGAGTCTAGGGCAGGTTTGTGGAGAGAGCTACCTGTGGAACCTTGATATGGTATGCCAAGTCCAACACCTCGTTGGTTGATGGATCGACTCTGCTCAGGTGCTTCGACATCATCGTTGTCGTCGTCTTTCTTCTGCACTGATACGCCTGCGTCAAGTCTACATGACTTATTCCAAATGAGGTCCATTTGTTGTTTTGACTGGAGGAGTTCCTCCTGGATCTTGTCAACGCTTTCCCAGAGTGCTGACAACTTCTTATTGTTTTCATCCTCTGAAATTTGATGGTTCCTCTTCAGGGCATCGTGTTTCTGGATTAAGGAGACATACTTCTCCATTTTGATTGTTGCTCCTGAAGATGGAACTGGTATATTTATATCCTCTGGCCTGATCGGTTGCTTAACCGTCGTCATTGCATCAGTTAGTCTCTTATATTCCTGAGTCAGGAGATCTAACTGGCGCTCAAACTGGTCTTGCACCTCTTGGAGGGAGTGGAGTTGATTTGAAAACTGATTCTACTCTTCTAGTCTCTTGGCCCTTTCGTTCTGCAACTCTTCCATAGCTGTCAGCAACTCCGCGTCTTTCAGCTGCAAGTCCCGCGTTCTGAGCTCATTTGTTTGTTGTGCTAGCTGATGCACCAACCAATGAAGGTGGTATGAGGTCTCAGCATGCCACTTCAAGGACTCCTTGGCTTTCTCGGGCAAGCTGTCATAGGCTAGAAGGGTGAGGAACTCAGTAGGAAGACGGTGGTAAGTCGGAAAAGAAAACTGAGAAAGAATGAATTGGTAGTGGAATGATTAGTTGAGTATTTACAACAATGGTGATGGTGGGAAATGTAACAATAGGGTTAAGAGAGACGATGACGGAGGTGGTATCAACAATGGCGGTGGTGGTGGTGGAAGTGGTGCTTAGTGACGTGACTGGTGCAACTCTCTTTGGAACCGTCTCCACCTCCTCCTCTACAAGATCGCCTTCATCGAAGTATTCAAGAGTGTCTACATCGATGAAGCCGTCTTGCTTCAGAGAAGAGGGGTCTTCAGCTTTCTCTTCGGCCTTTGGGCTTTCCTGGACTTCGACTATTGCTTGTGCCACTTGATCTTCTGCCTTTGTTTCTTGATCAGGATCAGCTGCACTTGTCTCTTCTACTTTTCCTTCCTGAGTGGGATCAGCTACAATTGTGTCTTTTGCGTGTATAGTTACAGGAGCTCCCTTTCTCCCTCTCCTGAAATTGTTGCCTGTGGTAGTTACAGGAGCTCCCTTTCTCCCTCTCCTGAAATTGTTGCCTGTGGTTGGATGGCCACCACAGAATCAACTGTCTGCTGGACACAAGGGGGTGATGTAATAACTTGAAGCGATCTCGATGGTGATTGGGATCTGGAGCGTCTAGCAGGTGATTGCACAACTTGCAGTGACCCGGATAGTGATTGGGTTCTAGATCTTCGAGCAGGTGATTGTAGTGGCGATTGTGTCTGCTGGGTGTTCATTAACAGGAGCTGAGGTGAGGACGCAGCAGGTGTGCGTCGTCGTCTGGTTCGTCTCCTCTGTAGGCTGCCTTCCTCTTCATCCTCATTGTCCTCAGTGCTGGATGGGACATCTTCATACCCGGCCATTTGCTTCTTTTGTTTCCTTGGAATTAGCTTCTTGGATTTGGATGGTGGTGGGCTGTCGGATTCCGTCTCTGATTCAGGAGCCGGTTTGCTGGTGGTTACCTTCATGCTCTGCTTCTTTGCTGGTGGTGTGGTATCAACAAGTTGAGAGGCTTGTGGTGATGACCTCTTGTGTCTCTTCTTTGTTCGTCGACGCTCATGAACTGCAGCAGCTTGTTGGGAAGGTGTGGCTGAAGCTGTGGATGGTTTATAGCCTCGGCTAGCCGCAGCATCTCTTGGAGCTAAAGCAAGCTTCAAGTCAATGGTTGACTGACTTCAAGCCAGATCAAAAAATATGTAGCCCAAGGATGTGACTGGGGCTCTCTTTTGTAAGGCATTGATCAGCTGTCTGGAGATGAACCCGGCCCAATTATACATGTTTTGTCGGCCCTCATAGGATTCTCCCAGCATGGCAAAAATCTGGAGAGGGATCCTCAGCAGATGTGCCTTTCGCGTGTAGGTGTACTTGGTGAGGTAGGCACAGGCAGCTCCCAGTTCCTTGCATTTAATGGCTTCGAGGAGGATGCCATTCTTGTTCTTCCACTTGTCGATTGAAGTGTCAAGGAACTTGGCATATGATTGTTGCATCATGTTGGTCAGCTTCACGGTTTCTCCTTATGGCCATTTGGGAAGCCAAAGGGTGTAAGATTGCTACCAGCCAAGTAGACATATAGGTGAAAATTTTGGAGATCAATGCGGAACGTCAGCTGTTTGTCTTCAAAGTTTTCATAAGCCTGGTACATCAGGTAGAGGTTCTGATGTCCCTTCCATTTAGGAATTGTAAATTCTAGCAGCTGGAAGAGCATCTCGGCTTGTGTGTACCACTGGAGTATTGTGCTATCTTCACATGGAACGAGTTTCAATGACTGAGGCATATCTGGTACCACTGCACTGTGGTCTGAATCTGATTCGGCCATTTTGGAAATTTTTAAGATTTTTTTGTGGGTTTTCTCTGTAGTGGTGTCGGATGGAATCTGGCGGCTATAGTGGCGGATGCAATGTCGGATGGAATGGCTAATGCAATGGCGGATGGAATCTGTTGGATGCAATTGGAGTGTCGGATGCAGATGATCTGTCGGATGGAAATGCAAACAGAGTGTTGGATGCAAAGTGGAATGCAATATGGCGGATGCAATGGCGAATGGAAACGGACATGTAGTGTCGGTCGGAAACTAGCGGATGCAACTAGATGTATAGTGTCGAATGCAAAAATGCAAGCGGTCGAATGGAAAAAGTACAATTGTCGGTTGCAATAAAAGTAAGTCATCGGATGCAAAAAAGAGTGCACGGGTCGGATGCAAAATGAAAAAACGTAAAGTTGGATGCAGATGGCAATGCTCTGAGGCAAGAAACTTTGGTAATCGAAAAAAAAACAGTGTAGAGGTGGAAAAACACACAATTGAAAGTTTTGGAAAAGTTAAAGTTCAGAAGTTTGAGATTTGGTAGGGTTGTGTGCTACGTGGCTGAATGCATGTGTGGAAACGATGGAGCATGTGTGTGTGTGGAAACGATGGAGCATGGATCAAACGAAAGAAGGATTAATAACGGTCAGTTTGCAAGTGAAATCGGCTGAATCAGATCTAAAAACAGAAAGATCGCCAGAAATTTGCCAATCAAACATGAACTCGCCCAAAAATCGTGTGAAGTAAAAATGAAGTGGATGGCCGACGTATTTATAGTAAATTTTTTTAGGTTAGGCGTCGGATGCAATTTTATCGGATGCAATTTCTTTGGTCTGATCGTCGGATGCAATCTATCTTGAAAAACTGGTGGATGGAATTCATCGGATGCATCTTGTCGGATGCTCATCAGATGCATCTTGTCGGATGCAATCTTCGGATGCTCAGGTGGGTGCAAATGTCGGATGCTCGTTGGCGGATGCTCATCGGATGCATATTAGAACCTATTGTCGTATGCAAAACTTAGAATATTTTTTGATTTTTGGAATAAGTGTAAAATCGATGGTTTTCTAGAAAAACTTGGGTAGGAATATACATAGAAAAAATAGAAAAAAGTAGAAGGATATTTTTACACAGGACTTACCGAAAAGGTATCCTCATAGTACCTCCGTAGTCGGCTACCATTGACTAATGTGTCGAGGGGTATGCCTTCTAGTGTTTCTAACTGCACTGCACCATTCGTAAACATTTTCTTGACAACGTAAGGACCTTGGCTACGGAATTTCAATTTCCCAGGATGGACCTTGGAAGATGTGTAAAGTAAAACTTTATCACCATCATAAATATCCTTAGTCCGGACATGACGATCATGTCAAGCCTTCTATCGTCGTTTATGAACTAACTGTGCATGATAGGATATAAGCCGTGTTTCACACAGTTTTGTCAACGTAAAGAGTCTATTCTGAACTTGGTGTTGATAAGCACTATCGTCACACAAGTCAGTGGCATATGCTAAAGTGATGCGTAGGGAAGGAATTAAAAACTCTACTAGCATAACAACCTCTTGGCCATATACCAACTCAAATGGTGTTTTCCAACCCGTGGCTCGCTTCGGCGTTGTTCGATATGCCCAAATAGCAGAGAATAACTTCGTTTCCTAGTTTGATCGACTTGTCTCTACTATCTTGGTTAAGACTTTACAAATTGTTTTATTCGTAGATTCAGCTTGCATCTAGGATAGTACGGGGTGCTCTTTCGGTGTATAACGAAGTAATGAGTCAGTAAACTGTTGATTACTTCATTAAGGAAATGAGAACCTCGGTCACTAACAAGCTCTATTGGACAGCCAAATCGAGTGATAATGTTTTCATAGAGGAAGCGTGCTACGGATTTTGCGTCTGCTTTTCGTGTTGCTCTAGCCTCTATCCATTTTGTTGCATAATCAGTGGCAATCAAGATGTATCGTTATTGTGTGCCACGTGCTGCTGGACTAATAGGTCCAACAAAATCAATACCCCATTTGTGAAATGCCACGCTTTCAACAATTGCGGTAAGGAGATTGAGATTGTGGTCGGCTTTTTGGATATTCTTTGCGCATTGACAGACGTCGCAGACTTTTATATAAGCATAAGTGTCTTTGAATAGGGTTGGCCACCAAAATCCTGCCAGAAGAATTGCTCTAGTAGTAGCATCTGAGAAATGCCCATCCCCAATACCTTCGTGTGTCAAGAATGAACTCTTGTTCAAGGGCATCGAGATGCTTATCTTCAAATGAATGCACACCAAGATCGTCGAGATAAATCTCTAGATTCTTGTGTAACAGATCCTTGAAAGCTCGTTGCATCACTCTTTGGAATGTGGATGGGGCATTGCACAGACTGAATGGCATAACTTGATACGCGAATGTGCCAAACTTTGTAACAAACGCCGTTTTGAAATGATCTTCATGAGCAAACTGGACTAAGAAATAGCCACTAAAACCGTTTATGCTCCTACCATATCTTTGAGGATTTGTGTGGTAAGAGGTAATGGAAAGTGATCTTTCTCTGTTTGATCATAAAGTTTCTTCAAATCCACGCAGATATGGAGTTTACCATTTTTCTTTGGTACCACCACAATTGGTGATACCCAGCTTGTGTGCTCGATTTCATAAATGGAACCAGCATCGAGAAGCTTTTGAATATCTTCTGTTATCTTCTCTCGATAGGTAGGATTGGTACGATAGGGTTTCTCTCTCACAGGTATGGCACCATCCTGTAATGGGATTGTATGCACTGCAACTTCAGGAGGAACCCCCTTAATTTCTTTATAACTCCATGCAAACACATCTCTGTATTTGCGCAATAATTTTTCCAAATCCTGTAGTTGGTTTGGATTCAGGTGGGCTCCTACGTGCACGATGCGGTCTATGTCTTCATCACTATCCTTCAGATTTAGAGGTATTTTGCAGGTCCTTCAAAAGAAGTTGATGGTGGTTGAGGCTCCCGTTTTGGCTTTACCATGCTGATGATCACATCATTAGACGTGTAATCCTTAAAGTGCTATGGAACATCATATAGTGGATCATCAACTATCTCTGGTGGGATCTTAGGGATATCCTCTACAGGTTTGCTTGTAGATGATGAAGCCTGACTAGGATTTTTTTGGTTTTGTATCAAAGGTTTGATTGGCCGTTTCAGCTTTTCGCGCATGTGGAATTGCTTATCAGTCAATCGTACATCAACCTTTGATTTGTTTATTAGCATGCGGGATGTTTGTGTATTTTTAATAGTACGCACCCATGGATTTTTTTTTTTGTTTTTTCACGTACTAAGTCTTCGTCAATGGTGTTTAAGACTTCATCATTGTATACGTCCCATTGATAGACTTTTAATTTTGGTCTGTAGACATGAGTGTTTACTGATTGTGGATGTTGCACACAAGCCAATGGTGATGGAAGTTTAATTTCGTTCGGTATACGACGCTTTCCTAGTCGCTCTGGATCTAGCAAGTGAATAAGTTGGTCGTCAGATAACTCATTTTCTCCCACAGTATGAATGCCATGCACTTCAGTAGCAAAAACATCTTTAGGTCTCCACTCAATAGGGAGTGCATCTAACATGTATAAAGGCAGGATGGGAGTGTTGATATCCATGGAATTTATGGTAACATTGACTGGGTCCTCTTCCTAAACTTCTTGTTCACAAAGAGTGGCGTTGACACAATCGATGGTCGCTAAGGCATGACCCCAATTAATAATATCGGTACTCTGCACGTAATGACCCTTTATGGTTGAATTGATACTTTTTGGGTCATCATAGGTAGTTGAGGACCAATCGTCTTCAATTCGTGCAGGCTTTATCTTTCCCGTGGCATCGACAAAGATTCTCCTATCTTTGTTGCCAAAAACGATTTTGTTTTTCTTCCAATCTTGATTCACTCCGGCCATTTCTAACCAAGGCGTTCCAAGAAGGAATTTATAGGTGTGTGGTTCATCATGGAAATCTAGTACGACACCTCTATGGTGAAATTCAAACCTGGAATTTGTAATCGGTAAATTGCTTATGTGACCGGTAGGCGTTGTCATTCTTTGGTCAGCCATTCGTAACTTGTACTTAGGCTTTTCCAATGTGGATATTCCCCATGCCTTGGCTAAGGACAAGGCGATAATATTCACGCTAGACTATCGAGAATGGCTTGCACAGATGGGTAAGATTTGTAGTGCACTGGTAAAGTGATGCTGTTACCTATAGCAACACCTATATGAAGTAAGCTCATATCTACATTATGAACCACTTCAGCATTTTCCGGTTGTCTCAACTCATCTGGTACATCAGGTTGCTGGGAGCTTTGTAGTATGGCATCCCACAGGGGCTTGGAAAACTTGATGGTTGTGTAGAAGGGCATGGTGATTTGAGCTTGTAAGAAGTTACGAATGCAACCACAACTGATCTAGAGCTAAGCTATGAAAGCATCACATAAGCAAGACTTAATTCTAGAAAGCAAGAAAGAGAGATTAAGGAGACTAAAGAGAGAGATCAATATCATCAGCTGAGTAACAAATGACACAGATTCCCTACTTATAGCCTAGAGGAAGCCCTTAAAAGGAAGCTTCTAGTGGTTAGGACCCAACTGGGAGGGATAATAGTGCCCCCTCCAAGAAGGCCCCCACTCTCCAGTAATATCTCCGAATGTCCAAATAATGAATAATAAGGCCCAAGGCCAACCATATAGTCTAAGTGTCAATAATGAATAAAAAAGGGCCCAAGGCCTGCTTATGCATAAAGTAAAGTAAATGTAAATGGACGTGGCGAATGTAATGCGAATGTAATGTGCCGAGTCCATAACTCTCCCCGACACAAAAAGAAAGACCCAACTGCCGAAAGGAAACCGAATCAAACAACAACAAGCCCTGGTGCATCAACAACTAGAGCAGCATCTGATGTAAAGGAATCAACAAGTGCAGCAAGAGCACGAGCCTGATCCGCAAGTGATGGTGTATGATAAAAGACATCAATAAGCTCCCACGTGGCATCCTCAACAGGACGACCATCACACTGGACCAAAAATTGAATCTGCCGCCGACGTCGACTATGTTGAAGGCGAACCTGGTGAATGGCAGCTGGTAAGAAAGGGAACAGCTCAGGATCAACATCGTGGCGACTAAGGGAACATCTCGGCCGCGTCATCTGAAACCAAGCAATATGGAACAACTAGGAATGCCAAGGAACCAAAAGAAGATCAAGCAGCAGTCAGGAATGCCAAGGTATCCGTAATGCCCAAGATAGTAGAGGATCAGCCCGAGAAGGTAGAACTGCATCAGCAACGGGAAGCCAATAAGGAAGCTGGAAAAGAGATGGACACTCATCGCGAATAGCCGCATCATACATGTAACCATCAACCATATGTGCAAACTTAGTGATATAGGTTCCCCAAGAAAGGATAGCAGCATCGGAAGACCAGCACCAAGGAGTAAGAATATACACACCAGGCGCACAAGTGAGGAATAGATGAAATGCACTGGAACGAGGAACAAGATCCGCAGGCATCAATAGCAAGCATCGGAGCAATATCCACGTGTAGCTGGGAATGAGTATCAAAGCACATATGAGCAATACTGAAGTATATGGCGGCAATATCCCCAAAAACTATCCAAGAGAGGAGAAAGAACTCTCTCAAGGTACTTTGATGGTCGCGGAACACCAGAACAAACTGGCAACTCAGCATCGGAGACCAAGCGATATGGAGCAACACGAAATGACTGGGAACCTGAAGATCACCTAGACAAACAGTAGCTGGAGACAATAACCCGAGGATCTGTGAAAAGAAAAGAAAACTCCATAAACTGATCTGTATAGGAAGCAAGATCACTAGTTTGAGTGAGAGTATGGAATGTATCTCGCTGGCGGTTGAGCCATTGAGGATCAATCATAGCATGACGGAGGTCACGGCGAAAGGTAGGCCAGATATGGAGCCCTTCCCGATCAGGATCAGCTCGATAGACCTGCCACCACGTGGTTCCCGTCAGAGGAAGCGGAATAGGTAGCAAGCTGTACCCTATCACGAAAATCCCGAGCAAAGTGTGGCTCAGGAACTGGGGGACGTGGAAAGAAACCACGAGGTGGGGTAGGAGGAATGAACTGTCCACCACCAGGCTGACTAGCAGAAGAAGGTGGAAATCCAAATGGAGGGGGAGTCCCAAATGAAGGATAAACAGGAGCTTTACTAGGACCATGAGGCTGTAAAGAATCAATCTGTGATTGCAAAGTGGCCAAGCCGGTCATAACAAAAGGATGCCTAAAGTGCCTCTTGGGGACCCATACCTCTTGGAGAGCCTACGTACTCTCTTTCTCTCTCATTGTACACATTATTCTCAATTCCGTAATAGAAACAACTCTCTCTCTCTCTCTCTCTCTCTCAATCAGCCTTGAAATCAAGGGCCGCAAAAGTCAATTTGCTTGTCCTTAGCTAAAATTGTTTTTAACAGCATGACTTCTATTGCTTGAGTGGAATCACAACAAGTTCACTCGGGATCCTATGCTAGATCAGTCCAAAACACTGTGGAATATATAGGTAAGTAACTTATGGAACCAACCAAGTCATTAAAGGAAAGAAAGTCATTCAAAATACTTTCTATGGACTATTTGAGAGCTTTCAGGATGATTGGGTCAAAGTAGTGGAGAATGTGCACAAATGTCTTGACATTTTGACACGTAGACAATCCTCCACATCGCCTAGACGTCTAGTCAAGATTGTATATATATATTCCAACAAGTACTATAAAACATATCAGATACTCAGAGATAGTTTAGAGTATGTGGTTGTATCCACTATTGTTTTGTGCTCACGATTCATCTGATTTGTACATGCTACTTATTGAATTGATTATACAGTTTTATCGCGTTCATAGTATTCTAGACTTACTCCAACTCTATCTACGAAAGATTGATACAAATAACAAATATTACCATATTTAATTTCTTTATTTGGCTAGTTCCATTTTAATAGATAACCAAGACCCGAACATGCCAGGTAGGTATGACTTTGGTTGAGATTGTTTTACCTGCTAAAAGCCCACTCTTAGTCTCCTTCATCATGGAATAGGATTGGAAACAGTTTCAAGTCTTTTGATAACATGTTTTGAAGCACTATTGTGTATGGTTTTTATGTATTGAGCAAGTATTATGAACTTTGTTGCTACTGTATCCTTGTATTGTTAGAGCCAATTACTATGAACATTCAAATACTATGCTCAATTTTTATGAGAAGGAAAGTTATTTTTACTAAGCATAAGCATGCTTTAATTCTTGAGATTGTTCTACTTTGGTTTTGGTTGCTTCTCATTTCTTTTATGCTTCAACTTGTTTTTTCTTTTGAACAGAATGGCTCAATAAAAGGAAAAGAACTTAAATGGACCCTAGAGGGCAAAAATTTAATGTTTGTAATGACTAAAGTGAAGAAAGATGAAGACTTGATTCCTCTATCCTCAATAAAGAACACAATTCAACAAGGTCATGAAAGCAATCTTACAGGTACTTCCTTGTTAGTTAATCTCACACATCATTTTTTTCTCTTGCAGTGTTGTTAGTCAATTTATTTTTTGTCCATTGAATGCTAGGATAGTTATAGACTCAATCTATGGCTTATCTCAATGTGATGCTTATATGTCCATGTATTCTTCCATATCTTTGTCCTTTCATCCATGGATTTACTCCAGTCGATGCTGATGCTATACACTCTTGGGCTTTATGGTTTCCTTGGAGTGTTGACTCTATTTTTTTGGATATTCCTCTACATTCTTGGGCATTACGGATACCTTAGGTTGCTACACGGGTGTTCATTCCAGTTGTTTGTCAGCTTGATCTATGTATACTTTAGGTTCCTTCACATTTCTGATTGTTACCTATTGCTTGGTCTCTGATGATATTGCCAAGTTGCTGCTGTCGTTGTTGCGTGTACATTTTTTTTTGGTATTCTTGGGCCGTTTGACTGGCTTTAGATATCTCACTTGTTGGGATCTTTCTTGACACCAGTTTCTTATGGCATTCTTGGGCTATTGGTTACTTGTATGAGCAAGTTGGTTTTCTAATAGTACTGGATGATGATTAGCAGAAGATCTGGTATGATATTTTGTTATTAATGAAATGGAAGTAATATGACATTGTGAATCCCAATAGGATTCCTCCAGTCATATGATTTCATTGCCTTGAGTATGCATTGATGGAATCTAATACCCATAATAATGGCTATGGTAAATCTAAGAGACGATTTCTCTAAGATATGGTTGTAAGGACGTCTTCCTAAAGGCGTTATAGGACACTGCAGAGAAACCATTTAATCTCTAGTTGTCGATCGAAAAGTTGAAGGGCTTCTTGGAGGAAAAACTTATGGTATGGGACACGGGCTATTCCAAAGGGTGGTTCTGATACTGATTGGATCTAGGTGACAATGGCGGGGCTGAAAATCCCAAGGATCTCTAGTGCCATTGGTTATATTAGGCGATTTTCTTGGGATATCTCAAAATTACAAACTTAGGAACCCTTATTGCTATTTCTGTTGTTTTTTGAGTATTTGTGAATTCCTACTTTGAGATGACTCTGAACATGGATGACATCCATCTCATTTACGTAGACTAATTTCTTGATATGAATCATTTTCCTGCATCAATAGTGGAACCAAGGGATATAGAATATGAATATTCAGATTCCTTTGATAGGTCCATTTCTCGTAGGTCGTGAGTACTATAACCAATCAAGAATTTCAAGGCTATATTCTTTATTGTATCTCCTATGTCTTATCATAAATGATATGCACCTATTAGAAACTAAGTTTCTTATAAGGGAGGAGAGGTAAGGGTTACAAGAAAATTTTGAGTGAAAAATCTGTAGCATTCCAAGCTTGTTTAAACTTATTTTCTTAGAAAAAGAAAGTCAAGTAAATTCACCCCTCTGCATCTGTAGCATTGGCCTATTCCTTCTGCAGGTGTTAGGACATCTTCATTTTTTGGTTTGATAGTCTTTTAACTGCAATAAACATTTTACTTGCTGAAAAGTGGCTGATAGATTGTAGACTCGCTTTTGGTCACTCTCATGCAAAGCTTTACCCCACTAGTCGTAAGTGCACTTGCCTAATTTGTTGAAAGGTTTGGAGCTTGCAATAGTTAACAGTTTCTACATGTTAGTTAGGTGCCAATGATCTGATGGCTAGTCTTTGCTATTCTGAGGTTTCATAGTTAGCTTTTGATGCTTCATTGTTCCAAGAGGAATATTTTGCAACATTTCTTGACATGAGGGGTTGAAGTGTGATCCATAGTTGCACCCCCCTTCTAGAAACGTGGTCAGAAACTCGTTTCTGAACCACGTTTCTGAAATGAGTATTTCTCAGAAACGTTTTTTTTTTTTTTTTTTTTTTTTGTGGATTTTTGTGAGCAATATGGGTATCAGATTAAAGCTTTGATCAAGGGCATTGCATTTATATAGGTTGCCAGGTGTTTTGGTTACAGTTGGGTTGGTTACAGCATGGTTTAGGTCTAGTTTAGGGCAATTTTAGGCCAAAAAATATATATATTCTGTTTTTTTTTGACATGATTCTGCTCCCAGAAATGTGTTTCTGGGAACGTTTTTGCCCAGAAACGCGTTTCTGGGCAACTATGATACTATTGTTCTTAGGTTCGTCTTTGAATGAATTTTGAACAGTTAGTCTTGAATTTGAACGTGCAAGTAATGCGATACCGCTCATAGTTCTTTTCTTGTATATGAATTTCAAACAGTTTGCCTCAAATTCGAACCTGCAAAATGCAAGAGAAATCTTTCTTAACATCAAAAACACTTAGTAATTCTAATATCTTTCCACTTTTGACAGCTATGGCTAGCCAAAATAGAATTCAGGAGTCTCGATTTCGCAAGTGCATTTGTGGTGATGAAGCTCTGAAAATTCCAGCCAATGAGCCATATATTCTTAGAAGGCCGATCTGCAGGGGACACCTCAATGTTTCTGACCAGTACTCTATGCAGCAGGTATTGAATGTCCCTTTAGAGTTCCTTGTCCTGACGCTGTATGACTGTTTGAAACTCAGTGTGTGGGATCACAATAACATGTTGGTTACTGTACATCTGCATGCTTGATGGCTTATTGACAGATTGCTGAAGTGTATTTCATTTGTACATGTCAGATTGTAGCATTGACAAATATGATTTCTGTATTCCATTGTCATGTCGAAAAGCTAGAACCTATCTGTGAGGAAATTCTGTTTTTGCTCCTTCAATGACATTATCCTACAAAAACTTATGAATTAACTGTAGCTGGTTTTATTGTTGTATTGATAGATGTTGTAGACCTCAATCTGTTTAAAAAAATGGTTCAGGTTTGCGATGACTTACATGCTATATGGGACTGGGTTTTGACCGAGAAGCTCTCTTTACCCACAAAAAGTCGTAAAACTGTCTCTGCCTTGCTTGTTGTGCCTGACACCTTTGATAATCGAGGTACATATGTTCCTCCTATGTAATTGCATTTTTTTCATGAAGGATGATTTGACAGGGTCACTTTGTGTGGTGAAGCTTGCTCATTGAAAATTTCTTTTGAATCTTGGATTTTATATATTTTCTAATTTGTAGCTGGTCAAGTTTTGTAAAAGTCGCCTAGGTATAACCTTACTATTTTCAGCTAACAAAGGACTGGTTCATTGGGCGATGATAGCCTATGATGCTCAAAAAGCAAGAACAAATGTAAGTGGACTTTTTTCAGCTGGTGAATGAAGTAGCTGTATAGAAAGCTCTGCAAAGTCCAAAGCATGTTGGAGGGTATGAACATGTAAGTCAACCAGGAAAGATTCATTTCTTCAGATGCCATTGATGTGGAGTCCAGAACTTTGATACCATCTCTCTCAGCATAAGTGCAACACAACGAGAGTCCTCATATCCCATCAGTGCTCTGAGTGTAGTAGGCATGTCACGGAATAAACAATGATATCTCCCTCTAATCTCATAATATATGGGGCATCTGAAGATGAAATGCTCCTCGGACTCTATCTCATGTAGGGGACACAACATGCATAGTCTCTCCTCTCGTGGTGTACCTTGGAATCTGCCTGTCTCAATAGCCAACTGATGTGAGGAGACGCTGAACTATCCCAAAGTGAAACGGAGACCGTGTGATAGTCCAGAAGACAAATAGCGAGAAAAAACTGGAAGACCAGTGGCATCCTGCGCTAGAAAGTGAGTCCGGTAGTAGTCAGGCTTAACCCCCAGCTGGTGACGACAGGTACGGTCGAGATATGCTCTGTATAAAAAAAATATCTAATGTAAGTGTGTGAAGGTGATGAGAGGACATGAGTGCAATCCGCGTATATCTCTGCTCGGTATATACAAGGCTGAGGGGGTGACGATGGTGTCAAACAGTCTGCACTTACTCGGAGCATCCCGAATAGACTTACGGAAGCAGAATTTCTCCAGCTGGACTAGGGAAGAGTGGCCCTTCCCAAGTCTAGAAGTAGCCGCCTGTCTCATACTGAAGTTAGGACCAGAGAAGAGCACGCCTAGGTAAGTGTATGAACAAACCACCTCTAGGGACTGTCCATCGAAGGTAATCTCCTGGCGCTGCATGAAGGCTCGAGAGGTATTGAAGACCATAACTTTGGTCTTCGAGAGGTTCACCCCTAAACCCCACTGAGTACAAAAAGTGTGTAAACAGTCCAACTGTCTCTGTAATCCCTCTCTGGTACGGGAGACTAGTACCACATCATCCGCATAGAGAAGGATGGCAATCAAAACGTCTCCCAGCCGACAACCGTCCCCACCATACTGAGAGATGACCTGCTCTAGCTCGTCAATATATAATCCAAAGAGAACTGGTGAGAGAGAGCAGGCTAGAATAATATCTGTAGAGAAACGTAGGTCTCGTAGTCTCTGGATAAGTAAAGAGCGTGGAACAGAATCAAAGGCTTTCCTGAAGTCCACAAAACAACAGTAAACCTTTTCTTACCTGTGTCTAGCTTCCTCAATGATGGTGCGGAGTGTGAATATGTGATTTGTAGTGGAATAATGAGCGCGGAACCCTGCCCGACCCAAAGCATGTAATCTCCTGGACTCTGCTTCTGAGCTAACTGTAGACTGGAGGATGACGCCATATATCTTCAAGAGGACATGTCCAATCATAATAGTGCAATAATTACCAGGTACCATGGGGTCACCATTTTTATGGATAGGATGTATGATGTTGGTGCACCAAGAGGATGGGAAGCCCTCAACAACAGCATGGTTAAGGAGAGTGGATAATGTAGGGGCAAGGGTATCGGGGGCGTGAATCAGTAGCTCAGACTCAAGATCTTCAATGTCTCTGGTGCGGTGGGTTTTCAGCTTTTTGATTGCTGCCCGAACCAAGTCAGGGGTGAAGAAGGTGAAGTCTGAAGGTCGAGGAGAGATGGAGATGGGCATATTAGTGGGTATAGTGTAAAGCTGGGTAGCATAGTCGGTCCAAATATGTAAATCGTCTAGAAGAGGGGGAGGGGCACGAGGGATAAACTCACGCCAAAAGGCACCAGAGGAGGAGCTGTGAAGGAGGTTCACAAGACGGTTTCCTTCGGAGTCGTCATAGGCACGTTTTTTGCGACGGAGTGTGTGGTTGTACAATTGCTGTGAAGAGCGGAGGAGATGGCGGGCGTGGAAACAAGCATGTGTGACAGAGTGGTGAAGGGATCGCGCGTCATACCACAGTGGGTGGAAAAGGTCGTGATGATTGAGGATGGACTGGTTTGTGTTTATGAGATTTAGAGGGGAAAGCCAAAGTAGCCTCAGAGTGGAGACAAGTGGTGAGGAAGGCGGCTTGTGATTCCAGTGATTCACTGTGTGGAAAAGAGTGAAGTAAGGAGGTGAGGGATTCCTGGTAGAGTGGGATAGAGAGGGGATGGAAGGTGTATTTGGGTGCAGGGGGAAGGATGGTGGACAGTTGTTGAAGTTGTGGTGGTGGAAGGTGGCCAGTAGCGAAGGATAGGAACGAATGATCAAAGAGGGTGGCATGGGAGATACAGAAGCTGTGAATGAGAGGAATGGATGACGGCGAACCCATGAGGTAATCAACCACACTATTCACCATATGAAGTAATAGGTCCCGGTCCATCATCGGAGATCCTAGTGATCCCCAAGCTGTCACTATCCAGGGCATGAACTCGCAGCTGATTTGTAGCATATCAGATCACTTGCTGTAGAGGATGAGTGGATGCCATCACAATTCCATACCCCAATTTGAAGATGGTATGGATGGGGCCCCGGGATGCTCCCACCAATCCCGGGGGCCCCGAATTCCTAGCTTTGGGAACGGCTAGGGGTGCCAGCAACAAATCGTATCTGACCATCTCGATATATGGCTCGTCTACCAGTCTCTCGAGCCACCTGGAAGGCTTTACGCCTCTCCTCAACCTGGATGTAGGTAAGATCGTCATCCATAAATATGGCAGTGCCACGTAACTAGGCTCTACAGCGTAAGCCCTCTCTGCGGCTGTCTAGGGATGTGAAGTGGATGATCAGTGTAGCTGCATCCCTGGTGGTCCTCCAAGCCATATCTAGTCCATCTGTCACATGTCCTAGAGTGGTCTCGAGAAATCTCGTAGCTTCGGCCATGGCATCCTGTGTGTCCAGTATCCCACGAACCCTGATGTTATGAGCTTTTTGCTCCCTTGACCGCTCTTTCGAAATGGTGGCTGAGATAACTGAGGAAATGGGGGCGCTAGGATTGGTGCCTTTCTTCAAGACTGCTGCCCATGAATCTTTATGCTGTTCAATTTTGTGCTCGAGCTCCCGTATCATGGTGGTGTGCGTTTCCGAGGCTGCAACTTGCCTAGTGTTGATCACGTGCTCCAATGAGGCGACTTTAGACTGCAACAGGTTCTTTTCCTTTACTAAGGAGACCATTACTTCTTTCAACTGTGTAAGTTCTTGCTTCAAGAGCTAGAAATCTGCTCTCATTTGGTCAGCTTCCCAACTGATTTGGAGGGAGTGTAGGGAATGGGTGCGGTGGCAAGAGCTGTGGATTGGTGTGAGGACGATGCGAAAGAGGAGGATGAAAGAGAGAGGGGAGCAGTAGTGAGAGAAGGGGTGAAAGAAGAAGAAGAAGAAGAGAAGAGGGACGAGGTGGAGGGGGGTGCCATGTCAGCCGCAACAGCAGGCATCTCATCAGCGAGGGTGCCATTTTTGGTAGAAGCACCGTTCTTGGCAGCCGCAGCAAGGAGTACTGCTGAGGTGGCAGCAACGGCGTAGAGGGAGATGGGTGAGGTAACGTGGGGGGGGCGAGTGAGGTAGCAGCGAGGGAGGGGGTGGGTGAGGTAGCGAGGGGGATGGGTGATGTAGCAGCGAGGGGGATGGGGGATGTAACGAGGGGGGTGGGTGAGGGGATGGGTGAGGTAGCGAGGGGGGTGGGTGAGGGGATGGGTGAGGTAGCGAGGGGGATGGGTGATGTAGTGGGTGGTGTAGCAGCGAGGGAGATGGTGGGTGAGGTAGCGAGGGGGGTGAGTGAGGTAGCGAGGGGAGGGGGTGAGGTAGAATGGCGAGGGGGTAGGACTGTCCTATGGGCAGCACGAGGAGGGGCCATCGTTGGCCAGAGAGAGGGCTGGTAGCGATGGAGGGAGATGGCTGGTAGCGATGGATGAAGGGCTGGCAGCGATGGACAGGTGGACAGGGTGAAGGCAGCGATGGACAGGGTGGAGGTGGAGGATCAGCAAGGGGGAGCCACCATCGCGATCAGCACCATCGCGAGAGGAGCCACCATCGCGAGAGAGAGAGAGAGAGAGAGAGAGAGAGAGAGAGAGAGAGAGAGAGAGAGAGAGAGAGAGAGAGAGAGAGAGAGAGAGAGAGAGAGAGAAAATACCCTAAGGTACAAAGGACTAATAAACAAGTACATGTCAAATATGCACGGTGGGAGCATGAAAGCTCTACCACCTAAAAGAAACAAGACTACATAATAAAAAACAGGAAATAGTGACTGGCATAAGCAAAGTCTACCAACATGGTACAATAGATGTCTCTCTGCCTGCAAAATAATGATGTATAGTATGCTGTGACACTGTCGCTAATCGAACTGTGGATCTCTGTCTTTGAGTGGATGGTCGGTGTCGTCTTTGTTGCCGTGAAGCTCTAGGCTGTGGACTGGCTGTCTCTCTGGTCGTCTACACTGTCTCTGCCGTCTATGTATGGAAGCATCTGGAATCTCAGCCTCTCCATCAGAATCGATACTCTCATGTCTCTGTCTCCGACGGGATAAACACTCCTGTATTCTCAGCTGTATCAAGGGGAGGGTGTCAGCGTCTAGACTCGCCATACGCAGGTCTGACATCTCTCGGATCATCAGTGCAACACATCTGGGTCCTCATACGATATCAAGGTAGAGAGAGTGACTGGGTGATCTCGAAACAAGCAATAATATCTCCCTCGGATCTCATAGTAAGCTGGGCATTTGAAGAGAAAATGAAACTCATCCTCTACATCCCGTGTATCACACATACTACAAATCCGAGCATCTCTCGGAGTGCCACTATATTTGCCAGTCTCAATAGCTAGATGATGAGAGGAAATCCGAAACTGACCCATCACTGTCCACAGTCTATTGGAGATACTTGCCACCAGATATCCGGGTACTATAGATATCCGGGATAGAAACTGTGCCCGATAAAACTTCTTCTTCACCCCAGACGAACCCTGCCAAGTGCTCTGAAGATATGCCCTATACAGGTGGCCTCGAACATACTGATGAGTACCAGCTGGTAGATTAGTAATATGAATATCCAATGTGGAGAGGAGACGACAGGAGCTATAGAAAGATGTAATGCGAGCTGCAACATGAGGAAGCGTTGGAGCCCGTTGACGTCGTCTATGAGCATGAGCATGTGCAGTGTCTTTGTATAGGAGGTCTGGTGATCCTGGCAGTAAAGTGATGGTGGGAAATACACTGTCTTTGATCCCTGTGAGCGTGTAAGCGGCTATCATCCTCGTCATCGTCATCATCATCATCATCATCAGGCACTGTGTCACGCGATCTCCGCCTAGTAAAGAAAGAAGTAATCAATGGCTCAGAGGTAAAATGCTGAGATGTCCCGCATAGATCTCGCCACAATACGAACTTCTCTCGTACCATGAGAGCGACACATCGGGGGTCCTCATAGGCTATGAGAGAGCGTAGAGTGGTAGGCATGTCTCGAAACAAACAATGATATCTCCCTCTGATCTCATACTATGCAGGGCATCTAAAGATAAAATGCTCCTTAGACTCCACCTCACCTAGAGAGCACAATTGGCAAATCCGCTCCTCTCTAGGAATACCATGGAACCGTTTACAACTTTGAATTGGGCAACGCGCACAATGAGGTTAATAAGTTATCAACACCAATTTCCAAAGACACAACCTTTGTTGAAGGGGAACATCTTGGTTCTAGAGACCAAATGGACCTGTTGGATGAATCACCGGGTGTGACTCGACTTGAACCCGAAAAGATCTTGGATACCAGAACTAAACGATTAAGAAATCGTATAATTATGGAGCATCTGGTTCGATGGAAGGGTCGCATAGACGATGATGATTCCTGGGAACAGGAAGGTAGCCTGAAGAGGAACTTCCCCAACTTTAAGTTCTGAGGATGGTGGACAAACCAACCCAACCAAACCTAGATCTTACAGATCTAGCCCCCAAGCCATGGATCAATCACCTACAAGGGATAGAGGAGTCATACTAGCAGCATATAGCTACTAGCATCACAATCAATGGGTATACTCATACCCTCCAAGGCCCATGCACCGCTAGTAGTGCACTGTGACACCTCACTGGACACCTCTGCAGCCTATCTGGGCCACATCGTCCAGTTACCCTATGACTCACTAATAGACCCATAAAAATCCAGCCCACCACTGTGAGGATTGCAGGTACGTCCACCTGAGTCCGCTGGCTAGCAAATTAGACCATTAAAAATGGCCAACTCATGAGTTTCACCCAACTGCAATAAGTACTCTCCATAGGTGGTAATAGGGAGGTTGAGCAAGAATGTGTGGGGGGGGAAGGGGAACAAGGTTGAGCAAGGGGTGGGAGGGAAGGGAGCGAGGTGGGGTGGAGAGCAGGGGAGAGTTGGGCGGGGAGGGAGAGCAAGGGTGTTGGGAGTTCTTCTTAGGGCGGCAGAATGCTATTGGAAGTGTACGTTCCGGAATGCGATACATCTATGGTTGCGACTTCAAGAGAAGACTATCAAAATTTGTAATCTAGAAATTGTCTCGATGCAATACGTGAGGAATCAAAAATTAGAAAAGAGTGAGGATGAATGATTGACATTGACGAGAGTCAGTAGCTTGGGTGCGAAAAGATGGTGATGTCTATACTTTGGCAGTGTTAGGTTTTGTCATGTATTCTAATTTTGGCGAATGATTCTGATCATCTAATGTTTGGTGGATGTATGCTACTGGATCATGTATGAGGCTGTCTCTGTGTTAACGTTCAGATTGGTTTTGAGGTTTTATGTTCATGCACCACCTTTCACTTTGAATCTCTATCACTGTTTTGTGTTTTTCTCTTTCTGTTCCTGGACCCTAATCCTTGAACCCCACATATAGTATCTATTTGTCTAATCTGCAAAAACCTACCATATACTGATCAAAACTTGGGATTTCTCGATGTTTGCATCCTGTAGGATGTCCACAAGGTCTTCGAAATGCAAGGGAACTAGGATCTCTACTAATACAAATTTATAGTCCAATTTGACTTCTTTTAAGAGAATACTGAATGTCTTGAAGTATACAGAGTTCTAAAAGTGCACTTCATGGTACTGATCTTTGTAATAGTGTTTGCGTGACTTCGAACTATTGGTGATAGTCATCATGGAAGTTTTAGTCACCAGGTACAAAACGCCAATTGAAAGTGGATCAAGTTGTAAAGGTTTTGCACTTGGTTAGTTTAACGAAGATCTGATGATGGAAGCATGCTTTAAGATTCTGAGATACTGATTATGGCTCTGCACTACTTCGAGGAGATGGGTAATGACCTAAAATTGGCGATAGGCATTCCTGGCAGCTTTTGTTGTTCTCTATCATTTTTGAGATGCTGCATTTAGATGTTTTGGAAATGTTCAGTACGAGCTTGTGGTGTGTAATCATTCAAGTTGCAACAAACTGATTGCAGAAGTGAAGGAGTTATTTTCTGTCGTCCTGAAAGATCTGCAATTTCGCTCTGCCGTGGTACATCAGGTTAGATTCGTTTTGTTCGTTGAATGTGATGTGAGGAATTTCTTCTTTTGCAATCTAGATTTAGCAGTTTTAGAACTATTTAATATCTTTCTAAAAGGCTGTTAGAAGAAGTGCTGAGAAAACGGGAAAATTAAATTTCGATTTCTTAGGACTGTTACAAGAAAGTAATTATATGTGGTGTGTTCAACGACATGATTAGGGGGAAGTTAAACCGTGTAGGTAGCTTGTTTTGAAGCACTGTTTGACCAAGCATTTTCTAACATTCTCATGCATTGTTCCTCTCCCGGGAGCTTCTGCCTATATGTTTCAGCACTTCTTTCCTCTTATGAAATTTCAATCGATCTTATGCTTATGTAACTCCAATTGACCAAGTACTAATAGACTTGCTAGCAATGCACTTTGAGTGTAAAGAGATAGGTTGTGAGTAGAGGTACAAACATAATCTGGATGCCAAGAATTTTTGGTCCCACCTCACTGCCACATCAGATGATGAAAATAGCCATTAATACATCATAATAGTCCCACCTCACTGCCACATCAGATGATGAAAATAGCCATTAATACATCATAATAGTCCCACCTCACTGCCACATCAGATGATGAAAATAGATATGAATACATCATAATAATGGATTTCGGATAGGGAGGGAGAAAAATGTGGTATGTTTTAATAGTAGGCTTAGATACGAACAATATTTGTCAGTTAGAAAATTGGATGTAAGAAAAGATATATTCAATGGATCTAATATGGATCAGATATGGGTATCATTTAACTAGAAAAACCCAAAGTCCATGGCTCTGCTTGTTGATTACTCAAGGGGTCAAGTTCCTCTTTGTATTGTAAAGCGCATGGTCGATTCTAAAATAGTCGTTGTTCATGCTAGTTATTCATATTCAAATTTCCCTTGCCTGAAGGCGTGATAGAAATTCAAATGTATGTTCTGTACTTATTGTATGAAGCTAGCATGGATGTGGTTTGATGTGTGTCACAAGCCAGTCTCTCCAAGCTCGTGAATCCTAGAAGCCGGTGTGTAGAATGAACCTCCCAACCATAGGCACCCCCTCCTTGAGTCCTTCTACCTGCTATTCCCGTCAACTGGCACATGGCATCCACCTGTGGGTGATCAGTCCACTTGGCATGCCTAGCCCCCGTGACCTGTGAATACTGAGTGACTCATAGGGTACCACCCCCGTGCCCCGCCAAAGACCCGTGACCCTCTTGGTCACCCCGACTACTTGTCGACTAGCATCTCGTCACTGACGGCTAGGGTCCCGACGGTCAAGACACACCGCATCTCTGACAACTTGTCAGGCGGCCACACTGGGTCACTGCTCGTGATGCACCGGTCCCAACTTGGGACAGATGTCCTCCTCGGTCACCGGCCCTTGCCAATACTTGGCCTCAAGCCCTTTGGTAACCGGCCGTGCCGAGGTCATGATAGAGTCATAACTGGACTCTAACAATCCTTCCCTCCTCTGGCAAGTCATCGGTCCTCGATGACAAACTCTGGGTAAGACTTCTGCAACGCCTGTCGCGTCTCCCAGGTAGCATCTGACAACGGATGCCCTTTCCAGGTTACTAGATACTCTTGAAGGAGACGATTCCGCAATCGTCGCTCCCTTCGATCTAGGATTCTGTCTGGCCCATAACCTGTGGTGTCTTTCTCCTCAAGAGACACTAGACCTTCCACCAGGCTATCGCCATCGTGCAAACATCTCTTCAGTTTGCTAACATGAAATACTGGATGCACCTTGCATCCTACAGGTAGCTGTAGCTTATAAGCTACTTGGCTTACCTTCTTAATAATCAACCATGGTCCACAATACCTAGGAGATAACTTGGCGCACTTTCCTGTGCATAGCACCTTTGACTTCGAAGGGACTAGTAAATACACCCAATCTCCATTCTCAAATTCCCAATAGGTACGGTTCTCATGAGCATAACTCTCTGCCCTAGCTTCAGCTTTGACAAGTTATCTCGTGCCAACTCTAGCTTCTGCTGCATCTGAGCCAAAAACTCTACAACACTAGGTACCCTATGCGGAATCCCTATGATTGCAGGACTCAGTGGCCTGAAACCATAATTGAGCTCAAATGGACTCAATCCAGTGGACGCATGTCTCTTATCATTGTACGCGAACTCCAATAGCGGTAAATGCTTTACCCAGTCTGTTTGTGTACTACTAACATATGCCCTAAGCATATCTTCCAAGATTTGATTCACTCACTCTGTCTGACCATCCGTCTGAGGATGCTCAGAGCTACTCATCCGCAACTGTGTTCCCAGCTTGGCGAACACCTCAATCCAGAAATTTCCCGTAAACTTGGGATCCCTGTCAGAAACTATGGACTTCAGAAGACCATGTAACCTGACAATATTCTGAATAAACAACTCATCCACTTGCGGAGTTGTGACCTTCTTGGTCGTTGCGATGAAATGAGCCATCTTGGAAAACCTGTCTACCACTACCATAACGGAATTGAATCCATTCTGGGTCTTGGGTAGCCCAACAATAAAATCCATAGAGATGCTTTCCCACCTTCCTGTAGGTATCTCAAGTGGATGTAGCAAGCCCGGAGGACTTACTCTCTCGGCCTTGTTCACCTGACAAGCCGTGCAACACTGGACGTACTCTCTTACATCCCGCTGCAATCGTGGCCAAAAATAATGCCTTCTCAAAAGCTCGCTGGTCTGATCAATAACAGGGTGCTCTGTGCAGGGACTAACATGGCATTCATGAAGTATCTTACGATGAAGATCCTTCATGTCTGGCACGAATACTTTTCTGTTTTCTCAACTACATACCTTCCTTCATGGTGTATGTCAAATAAGTATTGGAGTGTTCCTCTACGGAAGCGACAGGCGAGGCTGACTCTTCCGCTTGGTCGACTAACTTGCATGCATAGGCTACACACATTGACAATGTGGGTCCTTTTGTTGAGCCCTCTTGATCTCCTCCATGAGATCACTGTCAACTACAGGCAAGGCTCATCTGATGCAGTACCAATGATAGTGCATCAGCGACCACATTTTCCTTCCCTCCTCGGAAGCGAATTTCCAAATGAAATTCATGGATCAGCTCGGCCCACCGATTTGGCGGCCTTACAGATCTGGCTGAATGCAAAATACTTTAAAGTATAATGATCAGTGTACACATAAAACTCCGCCATATAAATAATGTCTCCACACCTTGAGCGCATGTACTCGCATACAGCTCTTGCTCCTGTGCGGGTATACCATCTTGGCTGAACACTGCACCTATGACAATGCCACTTGCATCCGTCTCTAGGTCAAACGGTTTCTGGGTATCGACGAACTTGAGAACTGGAGCCGTGGCCAGCGCCTCCATCAAGTTCTCAAACCTGTGCTGAGCTTCACATAAGCAAGACTTAACCCTAGAAAGCAGGAAAGAGAGAGATTAAGGAGACTAAAGAGAGAGATCAATATCATCAGCTGAATAACAAATGACACAGTTTCCCTACTTATAACCAAGAGGAAGCCCTAAAAGGAAGCTTCCCGTGGCTAGGGCCCAACTGGGAGGGATAATAGTGCGCTCTCCAAGAAGGCCCCCACTCTCCAGTAATATGTCCAAATGGCCTAATAATGAATAATAAGGCCAAAGGCCAACCATATAGTCTAAGTGTCACTAATGAATAAAAAAGGGCCCAAGGCCTGCTTATGCATAAAGTAAAGTAAATGTAAATGGACGCGGCGAATGTAATGAGCGAAGTCCATAACTGGTACCCTATGCCGAATCCCTATGATTGCAGGACTTAGTGGCCTGAAACCATAATTGAGCTCAAATGGACTCAATCCAGTGGACGCATGTCTCTTATCATTGTACGCGAACTCCAATAGCGGTAAATGCTTTACCCAGTCTGTTTGCGTACTACTCACATATGCCCTAAGCATATCTTCCAAGATCTGATTAACTCACTCTGTCTGACCATCCGTCTGAGGATGCTCAGAGCTACTCATCCGCAACTGTGTTCCCAGCTCGGCGAACACCTCAATCCAAAAATTTCCCGTAAACTTGGGATCCTTGTCAGAAACTATGGACTTTGAAAGACCATGTAACCTGACAATATTCTGAATAAACAACTCAGCCATTTGTGGAGCTGTGACCTTCTTGGTCGTTGCGATGCAATGAGCCATCTTGGAAACCCTGTCTACCACTACCATAACTCCATTCTGGGTCTTGGGTAGCCCAACAATAAAATCCATAGAGATGCTTTCCCACCTTCCTGTAGGTATCTCAAGTGGATGTAGCAAGCCCGGAGGACTTACTCTCTTGGCCTTGTTCACCTGACAAGCCGTGCAACGCTGGACATACTCTCTTACATCCCGCTGCAATCGTGGCCAGAAATAATGCCTTCTTAAAACCTCACTAGTCTTATCAATAACAGGGTGCCCTGCACAGGGACTATCATGGCATTCATGTCTGGCAGAATACTTTTCCGTTTTCTCAACTACATACTTTCCTTCACGGTGTATGTCAAATAAGTACTGGTGTGTTCCTCTACGGAAGCGACAGGCGAGGCTGACTCTTCCGCTTGGTCGACTAACTTGCATGCATAGGCTACACACACTGACAATGTGGGTCCTTTTGTTGAGCCCTCTTGATCTCCTCCATGAGATCACTGTCAACTACAAGCAAGGCTCATCTGATGCAGTACCAATGATAGTGCATCAGCGACCACATTTTCCTTCCCTCCTCGGAAGCGAATTTCCAAATGAAATTCGTGGATCAGCTCGGCCCACCGATTTGGCGGCCTTACAGATCTGGCTGAATGCAAAATACTTTAAAGTATAATGATCTGTGTACACATAAAACTCGGCGCCATATAAATAATGTCTCCACACCTTGAGCGCATGTACTCGCATACAGCTCTTGCTCCTGTGCGGGTATACCATCCCTCTCTCTCTCTCTCTCTCTCTCTCTCTCTCTCTCTCTCTCTCTCTCTCTCTCTCTCTCTCTCGCGCGCGCGCGCGCGCGCGCGTGAACATACGAACATACCTGTTGAACGTTCGGAAATCGGGTTTAGGGCCCAGCAGACGGTTCGAACGGTTCGAACCGGGTCCGAACGATTCGATGGTTCGAACCGTGAGAGGCGGTTTGAACCGCGGTTCGATGCAACCTTGGTTACATTGTGATTTTCTGTTTCACGTCAAAGTTGCACATTATCTTGAATCAACCATATCTTCCTAGCTTAGTGGACCTTTAATTAAGACTATTTCAAATCACTTAAGTGATTATAAAGACTATGTACCTTCATACTGGATACTCTGCAGACCTCATTAATGTATCGCTTATGAGTTGTGCGCACTTGGGGGCACACTTGCACAATGAAAGTTTTTTTCTGCTCTCTGGTAGGATACCCTTGTTCAAGTGGGGTCAGCTTTTGGCTCAAAGATAGTCTTTTTCTCCTCCCAACTAAAAATCATAGCCCATATGTTTATGCAGTTGGCGTAGAGTTGAAGGCTTGATGATGGAAGAGCATGTTTTGTAAACATAGGAGAGATTTTTAGTTGATATATCCTGGATATCTTGCTATTCAGGTAATCTTGAAGCTGAGACATGAATTACCGTTCAGTATGTTCACTAACATTTTGCCAAACATTACAGTTGATGTGAAATTCCAAAAAATGTACATTCTCTGTTTGTACATAATCTATTCTCTAGAAACTAGCTTCGACTATCTGAATGTTCTCTGAATGAGAACTGATGAAGTTACTTAAGTGTAGATGTGAACATTTCTCTCTTACCAAATTATACCATCATGTGCTATTTCTCAGAATTGATATCCTGCTTGCGTATTTTACTAGAACCCAGGTTCTACTACATTCTTGTATGTTCTGCCATATTGATATTTTGTATTTGCTGTTTTGAAAGCTGCTTTGAGGCTTGAATCCAATATAAGCAACTGTAGCACTTTGGCTTGATGCAGGAATGTGTAGCAGCAACATTTGGTAACGGTATACCGTCAGCTTGTGTTGTTCACCTTGGTGCTCAGATTACCTCCATCACCTGCGTTGAGGTAAGTAGACATTTTCGTGTCTTAACCACTAGGCTTGTGTTTTTTCCCTCAAGCTTCTGACAAGGTTTCAACAACATAAAGCTTCATCATGCAAATTTTGCTCCTGTTGCACGTGGGTTACAGGATGGAGTGGCTATCCCAAATTCCCGATTGGTCTTCCCTTTTGGGGGAGAGGTAAGCTTACTAATTCCTAGGTAAATATAAAAAGTTCTTGTTCTTTCCAAAGAGTAATCCTTCACGTTACACAGTTGCTTCTACAATTGCTTTTTGTAGTGCAACATTGAAGTTTCAGCTATATACTCTTCTGCTTCAGCTTTACGGTGTCTTTGTTGTTTGGTTTGACAATCTGGCTTATAATTTCCTCTAGTAGACAATCTGGCTTAGAATTTTCTCTAGTAGAATTCTCGTATTCTTTTCTTTTAATGGTCTTAAGTGGAACTTTGAGTTAATAATTATTTTGTTGATGCTAAACATTTGCAAAAATAAGTCATTTTAGTTCCCATACTTAAAGTTAGAGAAGTTCCTTTTTAGGTTGCCTTCCTGCTCCCAGGAGTCATCATCGTCTGTATGACCCATTCCATCGAACCAAATGCTCGGTAACTATAAGATTTCTCAATTGTTTAGTTTTGGTATCCAAGATCTTTTCAGATTCAAGTCAAGTCACACCTGAAGATTCATCCAACAGGTCCGATCGATCTCCAGAACCAAGATGTTCCCCTTCACGTAAATTTTTTTTTAGTCAACTTACGTGAAATATCGGGTGTACTTGCGTTCCTTCCGGGAGGTCCAATTGGTAAGCCAAGGATCCTATCCTTTTCAGGAAATACATCCAATCCCCCACTTGAAAATCTCGAGGTGATCTTTTCGTATTAGCATAATGTCTATCCCTATCCTGCGCACATTGGACATTCTCATGTGCTATTTGTAGCATTTCTTGCATATCGTGCAGGAAATCCGCTACTTTTTGAAACTTGATTGATCGAGTTTCAAATTCAGTAGGTGATCTAGGCTCATAACCGTACATAAGCATAAACAGGCTATAACTGGTAGCCGAATGCTTATTACTATTGTAGGTAAACTCAATGAAGGGCAAATACTTCTCCCCATGAGATTGCCGTCGGGAAACATATGCCTGAAGCATTTGTTCCATCGTCTGATTAGTTCTTTTCATCTGACCATCCATCTTGGGATGATCAAAACTTAAGCTCTGTGTTGTCTCTAGTTTAGTGAACACGACCGACCAAAAGTTACTTGTGAACTTCGGATCATGATAGCTCACGCGATCTCACTATGTCACTTGCTAATCTGTAAAGTCTAAACAAACGCTCAACAATTATTTGAGCTAAATCAGAAGCTTTCGTAGTGGTCTTTACCGGAATATACGTACCAATTTGGTGAGATGGTTGACCACTACCCAAGTTGCATCTTTTGGTTTATTCGTCCGTGGTAACCTAACACGAAGTCCATGGAACTATCCCAATGGATGTAACAATCCACCAACCTTTAGGCATTCGGCCTTATTCAATTGGCCTTGCAGACTTGACCGCATAAGATTCTACAAAGGGTTAAAGGTTTGGCCAATAAAAATCCCTTGATACCAAATCTAAAGTACGATGTGGGTACACAAGGTGTCATGACATTTAAAAAGAATGTTATGGATAGAGAAGTCATCAACACTCTTTTTATCCTTTCTCTCAGACGGATCACCATGTAAATTAATCTCACTTAATGAAGCTGCTAGAACACTCTTCCAGATTGGTCCAAAATGCACATCTTTCTCACCCAGACCTCTCAGGGAGAGATAAAAATCCGTGCTGATCTCTGTGAAGGAAATTGTGTTCACTTCACCAATTCGACTAAGTGCATCTGCCACACGATTGGTGGTTCCTTTGATATACCACACTTCAAAGTCAAATTCCTGCATGGGTTTTGCCCATCAGGCCTTACGACCTCTCAGATCATTTTGATTGCAAAAGTATTTCAAATTTAATGATTTGTGTTCACCACGAACTTATTACCATACAAGTAATGTCTCCATGATTTCAAAGCATGGATTACGGCAAAGACTTCTTTTTATTGAGTTCTATATCTAGCTTGTGCATCGGACAACTTTTTGCTCTCAAAAACAATGGGTTGACTCTCCTGTAAGAGAATAGCTCCAATAGCCGTATCACTCGCGTCAATATTAATGACGAAAGGGATATCTAGATCCGCTATTCTCAACACAACAGCTGAGACAATTAGAAGTTGGAGTTTATGAAAACTCTCTTATAACTTCTCATTCCATTTGATGGGAGGACTAGCCCTTCCTTTCCGACTTTTTACCCCTATTAAAACATTATCAAGAGGTGTGGCAATTTTAGAATATTCCTCTGCGAATTTACGAAAGAACACAGTGAAACCCAAAAATGACTTGAGTTTACAAACCGTTTGAGGAATTGGCCATTCCACTACCGTCTTCACCTTCTCCTCGTCAATCTTGATGCCACAAGCAGTGATCTTATGACCAAGATAAGGAGTTCCTTTTTAAAGAATTCACATTTAGATTTTTTAGCGAAAAGCGTCTTGTCTTAATATTCTTAGGACAATACGGAGAATGCCTTACATGCTCTTTTAGTGTTCTACTATAGCTCAAAATGTCATTTAGAAACACTAGTAACTACTGCAAATTTTCCCAAAAAAGGACGAAACAAGTTGTTCATCATTTGTTGGAAAGTTGCCAGATTAGTCAAACCAAAAGGTAACTAGGAACTCGTATTGGCCAAATCTCCTCCTAAAACTAGTCTTAGATATGCGGATGTATCCTAATCTGATGATGTCTTGTTTGAAGATCGATTTTCATGAAGAATTTGGCTCCATTTAATCGATCTATGAGATCATCCATCCTAGGTAGCAGGTGTTTATTTTTTACGGTAAGCTTGTTTAGACCCTTGTAATCCACACATAACCACCATCCTTCTTATTCTTAAGAAGAACCGGCACTCCCCATGTGATTTACTTGGTCTAATATGTCCCATCCTTAGCTATTCCTCAATTTGCCTAGCCACTTCCCCCTCTTCCTTTTGATTAAACCTATAATTTTGTCTGAGAATGGGGTGGCTCTGATACCACTTTCAAGTCCAAAAGAAGAAGCCGGTTATAAAAGACAAGGCACAGAAGATGGCGATCAAGGAAAACTTTTATTTCTTATGTAATAAAACCGGGCATCGTGCGAAATGGTGCCCCGAAAAGAAGAACAAATTGTCGAATTTCATGAAACTAGAGCTACCCGCAGGTAAACTTCAAGTCGATTTATTAGGAAATTGTGCTTGTACTTGTACTTTCAGTAAGTTATCTTTCAAGCCTAATAAGTTGTTTCAAGTAGTTGATTTGTTAAGAATGTAGTCCTCTTCATCTTGTTCCATCTTTTTGTATATTTGAGCTCTAGAAGGAACGAGCAAAATGCTTTTGGTGTTTATTCTTGATGTTGATTGACATTGAAATTCATTGCTGAATACTTTTCTTGCCACATTACCAACGGAACAGTTTGACACACATATTATTGCTTGATCTTTTGATTGACCGTATGATTCAGCTTGTTATGGATCATGGCATATGGCATATTTACCTAGAGTCTTCCACATCTTGCAACAAAACATGTAATGGATGTAGTCAATACATCAGGTTTTTCAGACATAGCCACATAATTCACCATGGATGATATCTGAGCACATGTGATGAAGTAAACAGGGTTACTGTATGCAAAGTGCTCTCAGAGAAATAAGGCATGCAATCACTAAGAAGTTGAAACATGAGAAATCCCTTACACTTTCAGTTCAAATGGGAGCTTGCAGATGTCGTTTGCATATGAAAAGTCTTGTCAACACCGTGTTTGAATTCGTTATGTCATGGCACTATAACATTGAATAGTATGTTGTTGCTATGGTGTAGAAATAGATCTTACTCTCATGAAGACATTTTAAGTAGCCCTTGCAGTCGTTTGCAAGTCAGACTAATTCCAATGATATTTTCTGTCATGCAGGATATAGCACGGTGTTTTTTGTGGGTGCAACGCCAATATAAAGCATGGCCAATTCATGATACAGACCCTCTGCGAAATCCTTTGGATATGCTGTTGCTAACTCACTTGAAGGAGGAGCTTTGTGCCATAGCTGTACAGCAATCTTCCTTTTTTGCTGTCATAGACATTGGAATGGAAGTAGTTATCACATTTATATTTTTTAGTGTTCTCTTTCCTATATTTTCAAGAATCAAGTAACTAAATGCAAAGAGATGATAGGTAAAAAGGCCTGTATCACCCAACAAGTTGACATCTATTAGTAGTATGGACGACAAGGCGTATAACTAGGACCGGTATATACAAGTCTTGAGATTATGGCCAAGGACCAAGTGAAAGGTTATAGACCCCCTCGGAATCCATCCTAACCTGATGCCCTAGTCTGGAATAGTTTTTCTTTAGGGCCTCCAGAACACTTTAAGTTGGATAATTTGCAGACAATCCATAATCGATGATTCTGGTTCTTTGTTGGTGATTTGTATGAGTATAGTCTCCAACTAATTCAGAAATGTTACTCAAATATAACTGAACCTGGTATTGAAATCATTTCTATGAATTTGGTCAAGGAAATGAATGCTTCTATGATAATTGCAGTGGCCAAGGAAGCCGTACGAATGTTTAATGTGCAGAAGACCAAGGGAATTAAGCAGTGAAAAACAAGGAAATTGCAGCTTGTTATGGTTCAAATGAGTAATCGATGTTTGAATAGCAAGGGAATGACAATCTGGTTGATTGTTGACATACAAATGTGGAAGCAAATGGTGGAAGATGAAGCAAAGAAGAAACATCATCAATAGGTCTGAAGACTATTCAAAGTACACAGTTGCCTGTTCCGGAAACTCCATTTTTTAGGTTTAACACAGCTTTTTCAACATGTGGCCTTGGTGCTCTTCAAGACACATTTTAAGCCTCAGATATAGAGACACTTATAGAACTTTGATATTGTTATACATATACAAATGCCCTATCAGCCACAACATTTACTTGTGAACGAGGTTTTACTAAATCAAGATTCTTTCCTAAAACAATAGCAATTCCCTTTTGAAAAGTTTTGATCTATCTCAAACATTAAAGAATCAAAGCCATTTGTTTACCCGGTTAGTCACAAGTGGGGTATTTCCTCCCTACCATGTTGTTCTCCCCTATTTAACTCTATGGTGGAAAATGGATCAAGGTCATATGTAAGTCTGAATCTCGGTTGTAATGTTTAAGAGACCACGATTATATGGAGTTCAAATCATGTCTATATTTAACTTTGGGTTATAGTTATATTTGAGTTTGAATTTGTCAAATGTAGTCAATTATTGTGTGCAGCACTTGGAAGCCATCACTTGCAAGTGAACATTCTATATTATCACACTATACTAAGAAGTAAATCGTGTTAAATACAAGATAAATCACTATTATCTAGTTACATTTAACATTTTTTTGTGAAACAATTGGCATTTGAAAATTAGGCTTATTCTTTCTTGGGAACCTTGATTCTGAACTCTGCCTGAACCATTGTTTCTCAAGCTACAGTTGGATCTTATGTCTTCCTACTAATACAAATTCCAAATCCATATAACACCATATAGACTGAAAAAAAAAAATGTTCCGACCCAGTACGTTCCGAAACATACGGTACGGTACGTACAGTACATTCGGACCCAAAGGGGTCGGAACGGGTTTCTAAGTCAAAGTAGGAGCAAGAGACGAGCTCAAAGCACTACCTCAACTATTGAAGATACTTGGTGCAGATGGATATGGAAAACATACATTCCTCTTGTATCATTGTAGGACATGAAGCAGCCATCAGTGGATGTTTGCTATAAGTAATGTCTACTTCATATATTGCATCTTGTGTTGACCCGATGGCCATGAGTCTGTATGTTATTATGTATTGCCTAATGGATTGTGGGCTCTGGCTGAAATTATGAACTAACTATAAGCCATCTCTCTCTTTCTTTTGAGAATGCTTTTTGTTAATGAATAGTCTTTATTCTGGATTCCTACATGGTATTAGAGCCATTTTCCAGAATTGATTGCTTGCTGGAGGGCACCCAATAGGCAGCCACATTTCTCCTCTTTTGGTTCATAAAAATCAGAATTTTTTCTGATTTTTGTGGAGAGAGAACTATTCGGCTCCTTGTTTTTTGTGCAGGAAATTGCAGGGAAAAGCTTGGAACCTCCACTCATTTGGGAGCCAGCAGTAGGGCGCCCATGCTCAACTAGTTTTCATGTGATTGAAATCAGATTACATGCTTCAAATTTCAGATTTTCTTCTTGGAGGAGGGCGCCCATCTACCTTGAAGACAAATGTGTTTTTGACACATTTTTAGTGGCTGAAATTTTTCTGTTTTTGAGCCTGGAAGAAGGTCCTACCATCTGCTCCATTAGCACATTGAGTGCACACCATTTTACCACAAAAGTTCTGGTTGTGGTTTTGGCTTCATTGGAAGCCTACATATTAGTTAGTATTCTGTTATTTCAGCAGAATACAGCCACCTATATCTTCTTGTGAATGAGCTATTGCATGTGGTGTATTGCAATCTATAGTGCTCATTAATTCAGCTTTGATCTTGCTGATTTTTTAGTAGATTTTGGCCTGGAATATGTTTTTCCCATCTACTATTAGCTGAATTTTCAGAAATGGCTAAAGAATCTGAATCTATAGGTTCTTTGTTCAATGAAGATAGGTTGGATGGAACTAATTTTTCCTTGTGGTGCTACATGATCAAAAACCTCCTTATTGCTAAAGGTTTGTTTGAAGTTGTAAGTGGTGATGAAGAGAGGCCACCTAGTTTGGCACCTACTACACCGTCAAGAGCTACTTCTTCAACATATGTGGAGGTGTCTTTCGAAGAACAAAAGAAGTGGGATCGACGTGACGCACAAGCACATTCGGTCATAGCGCTATCCGTGGAGAGATCAATCCTACCTCACATTCGATCATGCAAGACTTCCAAGAGTGCTTGGGAAGTACTTGCCAAGATGTTCCAAGTGAAGAATACGGCAAAAGTGCTTTTTCTACGTAATCAACTCTCAACATTGAAGATGCAAGAGGGTGATATGCTTTCAAATCACTTTATGAAGATCAAGGATCTTCGTGAAGAGCTTCTTAGCATTGACAAAATTGTCGAGAACTCTCAATTTGTTTCAATTACTCTTAATTCACTTCCTCATTCCTATCTTCTATTTGTGTCTACTTTAAGCATATCTCTTAGGGGACAACAAATCTCCTTTGAAGAGCTTGTTGGCTTACTTCTCCAAGAAGAGCAAACAAGGATTAATTTTGATGAACAAGAAGATCAAGCCTTCTTCACCAAAGGCAAAGGCAAAGGCAAGTGGAAAGGTAAGCCTTCTTCTTCCAAGGATCAAAAATCCAAGGAAGGCCAAGATCAAGGATCCAAAATCCAAGGAAGGCCAAGATCAAAAATCCAAAGAAGGCCAAGATCAAGGTAAGCCTTCTTCTTCCAAGGATCAAAAATCCAAGGAAGGCCAAGATCAAAGATCAAGAAGGGTAAGTGCCATTATTGTAAAAAGTTTGGGCACCACATAAAGGAATGTAGGAAGAAGCTTACTAAGGATAAAGAGAAAGGTATTGACACAAATACAGCCATGATTTCATTAGAACATCAAAAGGAGGATGATTCTTTCAATGGTGATTTTGCTTTTGTCACTAACAATCTCATTTCTAATCAAAATGAGATTTCTACCACTTCTCGACTTGCTGGTTTTTTAGCAAAAAACATCACTACTTTAGCTTTACAGGTTGCTGTTTTTTCTTCCATTGATTGGGTGATTGATAGCGGAGCTACACGCCATATGACTCACCATAGAGACGTCTTCACAAAGCTTATGAAAATCAAAGATGGAAGCAAGGTTCAAGGTGTTGACAACACCTCCTATCCAATTGAAGGCATTGGATCTATACCACTCATTCTTCCCAATGGAGAAGAAAAGTACATTCGAAATGTACTTTATGTTCCTAAGATTAAGAAAAATCTCATTTTGGTCTCTACAATCATGAATCAAGGATTGATTGTAGAATTTAAAGAAGACAAATGTCTTATAAAAGACCCAAAGAGATCACTTTTAATTGTTGCTTCGGGAACATTGCGAGGAGGTTTGTTTTTGTTGGATATTTATGAACCTAAAGCTTTGACATCCTTTGGTCTTGTTGCTACTAATTCACATGCATTGGAGTTGGCTAAACTATGGCATGCGAGGTACGGGCACCTCAATTTTGGAAGTTTGAATATGTTGAAGAAATTCAACATGATGGAAGGCATTCCAAATATGGAGCATCCCGAAGGACATGTATGCGAAGGATGCATACTTGGTAAGTTTCAACGGAAGCCTTTTCCTATTGATGGGACTATCAAAGTTGGTGATAAGTTTGCCTTAATTCATAGTGATGTATGTGGTCCAATGAGGACCAAATCCATTGGTAAATGCAAGTACTTCGTTACTTTTATTCATGATTTTTCAAGGATTATATGGATCTTTCCTATGAAGGCAAAATTTGAAGTTTTTCAACGCTTCAAAGATTTTCTAGCTATGATAGAAAATTAATTTGGGCATACTTTGAAGATACTACGTACCGACCGAGGAAGGGAATACATTAAAAGTACGTTCGGCACGTTTTTTTCAAAGCAAAGGCATTCTACATCAAATGACTACACCTTACACATCGCAACAAAATGGTGTTGCCGAGAGGAAAAATCGCACAATCATGGAGATGGCTCGTTGCATGCTTAAGGCAAAGGGCGTTGCCCACAAGTTTTGGGCTGAAGCGATTATTACGGCGACATACATTAGTAATCTGTGTCTGACTAAAGCCTTGAAGATTTTGACTCCTTATGAAGTTTGGTATGGTAAGAAGCCATCGGTTTCTCTATGGGCTATAGTAGTGAAAGTAAAGGCTATAGATTGTTTAATGTGGATACTAACAAAATCATAGTGAGTCGTGATGTTCATTTTGATGAGAAGAACTCCTATGATCTTGCGCCCATTCATGTCATGAAAGGGGACATCCCCCAAGATGACTATGTTGAAGTGTTTCCAAATTTGGTATCACCATCTAATGTTGAAGAGGAGGGACTGCCATCATCCTCTAATGGACAGCCCACTGGTTCTTCAAGCGAACAGCCCATAATTCATCAAGAGGAGCAGATTTATGAAGAGGAACGGCCTGTTGAAAACTTTGGACAGCATAGTCCAATTTCAGAGCTCTTTGGATAGCAAAGTGTTGACAATTCAGATCACTTTGGACAGCAAAGCGTTGATCAAAGTAAGGCTGTTGGACAGCCTAAACCAGTCCCTAAATGGCTGTTGCAGACTTTGCAGGACAACAAAGTGAACCGCTTCTATGAAGGGAAGACTCGTGCCTCATCTAATTTAGTAGAATTTGCTGATTTTTCTGATTTTGCTCTTACATCTATTGAGGATAGTGCAATAGAACCTGTTTTTTATGAGCAGGCCAGAGGAGTAAAATGTTGGGAGGACGCGATGAAAGAAGAGTATGACTCACTCATAAAGAACCAAACATGGGTTCTTGATCTTCCACATGGAAAGAAAGCAATTGGCTGTAAATGGGTTTATAAGATCAAGTACAAGTCCGATGGTATTGTTGAAAGGTACAATGCAAGACTTGTTGCCAAAGGTTATGCGCAAAAGGAGGGCATTGATTATGAGGAAACTTTTGCACCTATCGCACGAATAACTACCATAAGGATAGTCACTGCTTTGGCTGCCCATCATGGTTGGCGTATGCACCAACTTGACATAAAGACAGCCTTCCTCAATGGTGATCTTAATGAGGAAGTTTACCTTCAGCAACCTGCTGGTTTTTTGGCTGCAGGTCAAGAAGACAAAGTGTGTCTTCTCAAGAAGGCTCTCTATGGACTAAAACAAGCCCCAAGGATGTGGTATCAAAAGATACACACATATTTTTGTGATCGTGGGTTTTCTAACAGTCCTAGTGAATCTACGCTTTATGTCATGCATACATCTGAGTTTATCATCATCATTTTGCTATATGTTGATGATATTATCATTACGGGTAGTAATGAACAATATATTGCAGCCTTAAAATTTGATCTTGCTTCAGTTTATGATACATCACATTTAGGCCAATTGCATTTCTACCTTGGTCTTGAGTTTTTGCAAGGAAAGGCTGGAATCTTCATTACCCAACAGCGGTACATTAAGCAGATTTTGAAGCGTTTCAAAATGGAAGATTGCAAGCCGGTTGTTACACCAATTGAGACGGGCCTGAAGTTAAGTAATCAAAGTGGTGGTGAACCATTTGATACTACACTATATTGTCAAGTGGTTGGAAGTCTCATTTACTTATGCAACTCAAGACCAGACATATCTTATAGTGTTTCCCTCATGAGTCAAATCATGCATGCTTCGTTGACATCACATTGGAAAGCATTGAAGAGGATCCTTCGATATCTTCAAGGAAGTAAAACACTTGGTCTGTTTTATCCTTCAAGTGATGATGCATGTTTGGCTGGTTTTTGTGACTTGGATTGGGGTGGAGATCAAGACACTAGACACTCTACTAGTGGTCATTGCTTTTTCATTGGAAATTCTGCAGTTTCTTGGTTAAGCAAGAAGCAGCCCACCGTTGCTACATCCTCAAGTCAAGCAGAATATAGAGCAACGTTTTCAGCCACTATGGAGTGTATATGGCTGGGACAATTACTTGTCGATATGAAGCATGGCCAGCCCTCAGCTACTCTCCTATTTACGGATAGTCAAAGTACTATTGCCATTGCACGAAATCCAGTATTTCATGCAAGAACAAAGCATGTTATTTGGGGTACTTAATTATTTTATGTAACTTATGGTAGCTAAATAGCCATTAGTCAAGTTATTGGACAGCCAACAGTCATGAAGGTAGATAACCATCTTGGACTACTTATATGTTGCCATTCATTTGTATGAGACACACTTTTGTAAGCAATACTGACTATTCTCCTTGGCTGTCCACGAGTTTCTACAAGAGGGTTTCTAGCCATCTCTCTCTTTCTTTTGAGAATGCTTTTTGTTAATGAATAGTCTTGATTCTGGATTCCTACATTGTGGGCATCTCTATTAATGAGCTTGAGGCTGTTATATACAAAATTGTTGGTGATGGTAGAGAACTTTTTGATATTTTGTTTCATCCTGGTCTTGCTTTTTTCCTCTTTAATCCATACACTCGTCCATGGGAACTTTTTACGATTTCTCTTATAGTTCTTTATTCAATTATGATCAGCTTTGTATCTTCCATTCTTAGTTTATTGCTGAATGTTACAGTTTTTCCCTTGAAGACTTTTTCATTCTCTTGACGTTAGACCATACTTGGAATGCATTCTTTTGATCTTATGTACCTTTGGTACTTCACAGGTAGCTCTCTCTCGTTTCCAGGACGACACACATTATGCTGCAGCGGCTTTGTCATCATCCCGACACTTTTCATGGTATTACCAGGCTCATCGTCTCCTTTCTACAGTGGGTATTCAGATCACTGACCTGCCTGCGGGCACTCATCAGTATATCCGGAGCCTCCTGTATAGAGCATATCTTACACAGATTACAGATACTGATGGGTCAGTTTCCATTTAAGTCAAGTCATAAGCATGTAGCAAAGGATGTTATAGATATTCTTTATTCAAACATATGTGGCCTATGATCCCTCCTAGCCTATGAGGACTCTCGATGCGTCGCTCTCATGATACGAGAAATGTTTATTCTACGACAGGTCCTATGCCGGACAGCCTAGCGAGTCATATTTCTCAGCAGCAGATCACTTCTTTCTTCTCCAGGAGAAGAGGACGAGACTTAGTATCTGATGAGGATGAGGATGATGGAGACTTACATGCCCACCGAGATTAGAGACAGTGTTCCACTCATACTCATGTTGCTGCACGAGTTACTTGACTTATCATGAGGAGACCTCATCTTCCTAGACGACGTCATCGACCACCAGCAGTCCTTCATGCTGCATCCCGTATTACATCCTTTTATAGCATCAGCGAGACAGGGTTGGATGATAGTGTCATACCGTATTCATGACAGTTAGCAGTATATATGTTCCCACATGTTTCATATATCATCGCATCCTTTTCAGTTTCAGCTTTCAGTTTCAGATCATAGCAGTTAGATTTGTATTTCTGTTATAATCTTGGAGACGTTTCATATGCTCCTACGGTTACCACATACTTGACATGTACATTTACTAGTCTTCTATGCCTTTTGGCATGGAAAAGACATTAATAAAGCTTTCTTTCTTTCTCTCTCTCTCTCTCTCTCATATTGTATGTGTTGGTTTTTCTTTTAAAATTTTCCAAATTATACTTTCATAGCCCTTGCCGAACAAAAGCTATTCAAGATACGTAATAGTAGAGAAACAATGTAAATGACATAGAATGCTACAAGCTTTTAGCCTCGAAAGTTTTTATTCAAAATAGAGAACTTACAATCAACAAATTTCATAATTGAAAGAGGAATCAATTCACGATTCATTCGAAATGACCAATCAGTTTCTTAGCATAGACATAAGTTCTTTTGATCTCTCTGCTAGATGATTGTTGATGTTCATTAGGAAAAAAAAAAAAGTGTAACGTGAATGAGAGATTCTTGATCATTTGCATGCCTTTTGAAGATAGGACAATTGTGATGGAATCAGTCAAAGAAGGATTCTAACTGCTTGGGTTGTGTCCTACTAGTCATATTTTACCTAATTTTGCTATGTAGGATGGAGAAAATCAGGTGGTCACAGATGTATACTCTTGTGAACCAAGCGAGACTATCCAACTGCACAGAGCTACTTTAAAGGCCTTGAATGCAAGTATTTATTACCACTCCTTTCAGCTATGTTTTCTTTGAGAATAATAGAATACCTTGTTGTCACGTGATTGTCTTCTCCTTGGTAAATTTTCATTTATCTTGTATCTTTGTACACTCATTCCATACATAGAACTCATCAAATCTCAATCGGTTTCATGTTTTCTCACAGTCATATGATTTTTATTTTTATGCTTAGCAGGTCCCACCAATGGGTCTTTTCTACCCTTCTTTACTAGCACCCGAGGAATATGTGGCTTTGACACGGCCTTGGTAAGTTCATCAGCCCAAAAATGTTGTCAAAGAATTCATTAGGTTTCACCTATACAACATGAAGGTTAAGAATTAGTGAGGGGAGGTAAGCTCCAAGCGACAACCACAAGATTAACATGTCCTAAAGTGAAGGACCAAAAAAAAGTATGATCAGTATCAAAGACATCACTAAGCATAGTTTTGAATATCTACTCGTAAAAGGAAAATCTACATCTGTATAGTAGAGTTGTATAAATCCATCCTTTCGGAAATTTGAATGAACTTAATTGTTTTTCTGAAATGAATGAAGTGAGGTGAATATGGAAAACACAAGCTGTTGGTTGCCAACAATCACTAATTCTTTTTGGTAGTGAATAATTTCTTGCATGATACTCTACTACAATTTTTGTCATTTTATGTTTACCTTGGGCTCCGTACTCAAGGTCCAGTTCATAGTATGCATATATGTGTCAACCGTGTACTAAGTAAGCCTCATCCATAAAAATTGTTGTACAAGCCTCTAAGTTTTGCCCTTTGCTTTAACGAGAGTCCTTTTGCAGAGTTTTGAAATTGAGGACCAATGTAGTGTTGTCTTTTCAAAACCTTGACAACGGTGACCAATGGTGTTTTTAGAAAATGTCTAGTTTCCTCTTACGCTAACATTGTGAATTTTTTGCTTATGTAGCTTCTCCTCCGATATGGTTTTTGAAATATAGGAGGTCATATGAGACAATGGCTTCCTAGTGTCCTTGAGGATGCTGGCCCAAGATAGTCCTTCCTCCTTTTGTTGCGCAATCTTGGACTCCCATTCTTGCAGGTTCATGTTGGTGTGGATTGTGGTGCCTTGTGTCTCCTTCAAGCGACTTAATTCAGTTTCAAGAAGGCCAATTCTATTTCTCATCAAAGCTTTTTTCCATTAAAGTCTTCATTGCTTCCATCACATAATAAGTAACAACACAAAATCAATGGCTATACTTGACCATGAAATTGATGATATCCATAGATTTATATCTTCTTTTGACACATTTGCTTATAAAATATTTCTAAACTATCAAGTAATATCATTAATAGACGAGAAAAGAGCCATTTGTGACGTTCTAGGAGCCCTGTCTCGGTTCTCATTACCTTAATTTATGATCCTAGGTTATTATAATCTACCATGTAGGCATATAGAGTTATGGACTTGGCTCATTACATTCGTCGCGTTCATTCTTTTATTCGTTACAGGCCTAAGGGCCCTTTTTATTCATATACTGGCCTTGGGCCCTATTTGGTCATATTTTTAGGACTTGGTCGCGTTGATTTGGAGTGGGGGTCCTCCATTGGGAAGGTGCACTATTTTCCCTCCAAATCCTATTCCCTCCCTTTTTTGAATCCTCTATTTGATTCAGGGAGAGGGTATATAGAGGGCAGGATGTATTCCTTTATTCAGTTTATGATAATTGCTCCTCTTTAGCCTCCTTAAGCATTCTCTCTTCTTGCTTTCTAGCTTAAGTCCCGCTTTCTAGCATAGCTAGTGAATCTTAGCTTGTAACTTGGTATCAGAGCACTTTCCTGCCGATTTGGTGGTGGCTGTCCAACGCCCTACCACCCATCACTTTCATCGATTTTCTCCGTCATTTCTTTTGCAGATTGGTGGTGGCTGTCCAGCGCCCTTCTACCCATCACTTTCGTCGATTTTTGCAGTCTTTTCATTTTGATATTTTGTATCGTACAGGCAAGGCCTTTACGGCAGCTGATGCTTTATCTCATCTTCCGGCATTGTTACATAGTATTGTTGCTTCAGTTCCTTCTTGGTTTGATGATTTACCGGCCACATATGTGTCTTGTTCTGACTTTTCTGATGTTTATCGTTCTCGTCCCCTTTCGTCCCCTCGGAAGTTCTAGGTTTATACTGTTGTTGATCGTTTATACCACTATGGTGCTTTATGTATTCCCAGTTCTTTTTCCATTCGTCCTCAGTTGTTGTCTGATGCTCATGCTTCCCCTATTGATGGCCATTTTGGTTTGCAGAAGTCTTATGCACGTCTTAAGGACAATTTCTATTGGCCATCCATGAAGTCTGAGCTAGCCCATCTTATTCGTGATTGTCCTTTTTGTGCCCGTAATAAATATTCCCGTGCTAAGTCCGTTGGTTTGCTCCAGAGTTGGCCCATTCCTCATCGCCAGTGGACAGATATTTCTATGGACTTTATTCTTGGTCTTCCTCATGCCTGCCGTGGTCATGACTCTTGTATGGTGGTGGTAGATCGGTTCTCAAAACAGGCACACTTTATACCGGTCCGCAATACTATTACCGCTGAGCAGTGCGCACGTCTTTTTCTATCATAGATTTTTCGGTTGCATGGTATGCCACGTACTATCCTATCTGATCGGGATAGTAAGTTTACATCTACATTCTGGACAGAGCTTATGCATATTTTGGATGTACAGTTTCTGATGGGTACTGCTTATCATTCTACTGCTGATGGGCAGACTGAGGTCCCTAATTGGACCGCCGCCTTGAGGATTATCTTCGACATTTTGTTTCTCCTTCAGGGAAGGATTGGGATTAGCATTTATGTTTGACAGAGTATAGCTATAATAGCTCTGTTAATACCAGCACTAGAGTTTCACCTTTCTTATTAGCTCATGGGTATGCTCCACTTTTGCAGGGGTGCCTCTTCCTCCTGATGATACACCAGTTATCATTGCCTCTTTTTTATCCGGTGCTCGCGAGCTTATTGCTAGGGCTACTACTCACTTACAGCATGTTCAGCAGCGCTATCAGACTTCTGTTGATCGTCATCGCGGTCATGTTGAGTTTCAGGTTGGTGATATGGTTTACCTTCGGTTACACTTTGCACATCATCACTTTGTTCAGGGCACACTTCTACTAAGAAGCTTGCACCACGCTATTATGGGCCTTACTGTATCTTGGATCGCCTCAGCCCTGTTACATACCGGTTACAGTTGCCTGATTCTACACGAGCCTGTGATATATTTCATGTATCTGGGAACAACTCACCGCCAGAGGGCAGAGGACAATGTGAGTTAGGCATGCATGCATACCATGCAGTTGGTATGAGGGCTAGTAATGTCCATGCGGACACATGCGGACACATGCATGACAGTATGGGGCCATGCAATCCATAACAGATGGATTGGGACCCACATGCAACAGTTAACTAGTGCATGCAGTGGGTGTTGGCAGCAACTCCCACCTACCGGTCCCATGCAAACTCACACTGGGCTAGGAGGGGCATTCTATAAGAGAGTGCATTGGCTGGGTGGATCAGACTAGCTTTGCCTTCCTGTCGTTGTGCTATTCCTAACACTGGTATCAGAGCATAGAGTTTCAATCGACATTGTGGTAGTGGATCATCTACGTTTTCATTGGTAATCTCTCTTTTTAGATCATTGAGTTTGGAGAAGAAGATTGCCTATTTTTGAGTGCCCATCAGGTGTGATTCCTTTCAACTTGGAAGAGGAAAAGTTTTGAATAGGATTGGGCACCCATTTTCCTGCGGATCCAGCGCATTCCAGAGGCTAAGATTGTTTAAAGATTAAAACTATCAATCTTTAATGGAGAAGAAAAAGATAGAAACACTGATATTCTTCAAACATTTATACATGCTTTAAAATAGACTCTAGAACATGTACAAGCCTTAGAAGCTAGCTTGTCCTTAGGTCCCATGGCCTATAAGTGGTGGCTAAACCTCCAGGAAACTGGGCAAACCCCCCAGTCATGGAAGGCTTTTGAAGAAGCCTTTCTCCGAGAGTTTTTGCCGTCCAATGAGCTTGATAGGGCTTGGAAAGCTTGGGAGAAGTTGGTCATGGACAAATCGCTAACCCATTATATATCATAGTATAGGGAAGCTATACTTAAATTAAAAAATGTTGATGACAATCAAAAAGTCAGGGGCTTTGTCCGTGGGCTTCGAGATGAGTATAAGGGTGGAAGTTCAGCGTAACTCACCTACTACTCTAGAACAGCCCATTAAATTTGCTCAAATCTATGATGATTCTGTGGGCAGACGAAAGGCCAAATAGCCTAGTACTGAGCAGCCTTCTCAGTCAGATTCCTCCTTTAAGAAAAAATTCTTTAAAAGATAAAAATTTGATAAGTCTAATGAAGGTCCTCAGAAACGCCCTACAATAATACAACCATTAAAGAGTGAAGATTATGAAGAAGCCAAACAAGAAAAGTTGTGTTTTGTTTGAATGGGTAAAGGACATACAGTCAAACAATGCCCCTAAAATGACCTTTTAATAAAATTTGAGCAAAATGGTCGAGAGGTTCGTCTGCATGGTGAGCATGGAGTTCTCAACAGTCCTTTGATGTGCAGCTCAAAGCTTGTAAAGGATGATCAACATGAAATACTTCTTGTGACTTACAGTTTATTTCAGATATCTCTAGTTTGCAGTAATAGTTTTGCAAGTTCAAATTGATCAATGTGAACCAGATTTCCTAGTAATTGAAAGAAAATAGTCTTTAAGTATTAGTTTTCAATGACTTTCTTGTTTCAAATTACTCAAAGTTGAATGCAAACTAGTTTTTTGCAAGTTGTAATTTGCATGATTCCTATGCTGAATGGAAACTCAAGGTGATCACTGAGTTACTTAAGAGTAGCGTCTCTATGGTGAACCATTTTCACAGTATTTTAAAATAGTTTAAAAGCACAGTCATTTCTATGTAAGTTAAAGAAATTCAGTTTCTTGAATTGATAAAATCTAGAGATTTTTAGTATAATCATTTGTTTCTTGGTACAAAAAAATTGTACATAAAAACAAATGCAATATTTTACCAAAATCCATAAGGATCAGCATCTAACGTAAAGAAACATGGGATTATGGGTCAGTTACCTTTATAAGTTTCCCGTGAGTAAGCCTAATATGACTCAGAAGACAAGCCAAGGATATAGTGAGTTACAGTGAAAACTTTCACTATGCTACAACAACTCAAATAATCCTTAGGGCTGTGTCTAGGGTCGTATTTTAGCAATAAGCCAAATCTACAATAATTTGAGCTTATTGTCTAACATCAAATCAGTTTAACCATCGAGTGATGTTACCTCTTTCGATGGGATTAGCTTGCACTTAATATGATAAGACCAGTTGTGACTGTAATAACACTATCAAATAGATCAATGGTATGGGATGTCGGCCTATAAGTGTTATCATAGGATTATTCAATCATTTGCATGCTCATTAGTTCTGAAAATTAAGTCGGTGGTATGGGACACCGATTTATTTGAAGTACCAATGGGCACAATAGATTGAATATTGTCTTATTCATGTCAATTTGATCAGATAGCAGTATGCCCCTTGCGGAGCCTGGTGAGGGGCTGTTGGTCTAAAGATGAGTAATGGACCAGAAAAGAATACTCCCAAGTAGGTGTAAGAGATCACAATCTCAATCGGCTGCTCGTCATAGTAGAATACCACATCTCTCATATGCTATCGATGGGTGTTGTACAACATAATCTTGGTCTTCTTAGTATTAGCCATCAATCCCCAAAGCTGACAGAAGCGATGTAGAGCATAAAGGTGTCTCTGTAAACCATCTGCAGAGGATGAGAGAAGAACCACATCATCAGTGTATAGGAGAATGGGTATAATAATGTCCGCCTAAAGGGCAGCCCTCTCCACCTTCCTCGCGAATAACCCGCTCGAGATCATCAATATATAGTGCAAGAGAGAGTAGGCGATAAAGGACAGCCCTGCTTCACTCCAATAGTACTATGTATCAGAGGGGAGCCAGCCACTACCATCTCTGAAACATGCCAAAACCTGCTCATATAAAGTAATGATCGCAGCAATAGTGTCCTTTGTAAAGCAGAGTGAAGCTAACCTTTAAAAAAGGAGATGTCTTGGGAACAGAGTCAAAAGCTTTGCGAAGGTCCACAAAGCAGCAATAAACTCTTTGCCTCCTATGTCGTGCCTCCTCAATAATGTATCTCAAAATGAAGATCTGATCCGAGGGTAGAGCATGCTGGCCTGAACCCACTGGCCTGAACCCAGCTTGACCCCAAAGCGTGTAAACCCTCAATCTCAGCAAAGGATCCAGCAACCGACTGTAATATAGAACCATAGATCTTAGCCAAAGTGTGACCAATCTTGATGGTGCGATAGTTTTGTACATTCATGGGATCACCTGCCTTTAGGATGGGATGGAGGATATTAGTACACCATGCCGTGGGGGAAACCGGAAGTCACAGCGGTGTTAAAAGCGTGAGCAACGTAGGGAGAAACAATGTGTGCTACACGCTTTAGGAAGTCTACATTCAGAGAATCATAGGTGAGAGTAAGTTAGGAGGAGGAGCGTCCATGGTATATAGTTTCGTTGCATATTCATACCACTTGTTTGTGAAGAGAACCGCATTCTAATGATGCCATCGGTTGTGAACAATGTCTATGAGATGGTATCTTTTTGGTAGGGAAATATGAGGAAGCAACAGTTAAAAGGGATTGAGAGAGGAAAGTGGCTTGTTGGTCAACTGATGCCGTGAAAGGGAAGTTAGTAAGTAATTGGGACAGGGTTGTAGTGTAATTTGTAAGTCCAGTGTGAGTGAAAGGGGCACGTTTATGTGTGGAAGAAGAGCATGGGACGTCAAAAGATGGGGTTATATGACCAAGTGAGAGGCATAAGAGTGAGTGATCCGAAATAGGAGGGGTTATGGAGAAATTAGAGATATGAGGGATCAAGGCAGGTGATCCAATAAAGTAGTCAACTACACTATGCCCTCTACCATGAGGATGACATGTAAATGCTGATGAGGAGGGCCACTGTGTGAGGCCATTCAGGATGGCGAGAGTGCGTCTCTACAAGAGTAATCAACTGCTCCCCGAAAGAAGTTCCTGGAATATCTGCATCCTGTGAAATCCAATCTAGTCCCATATCCAGAGGGTGGAGCTGGAGAAAGTCAATATCTGCATGAAATTCTGTCTGTATTGTGTGGGCGTTGAAATCCCCTGCTAACAGAATGTAACCCTGCTGAGAAAAAAGTTGGGCCTTCTTATCTCAACTAACAAGTCATTCTCAATAACCACAAATGACATTTTGATACACTATCCGAGACAATGTATCAGTCACTCAATTTTCTGCCCCCCTTCTTATAACGAATTTCCATCTGAAATTCCTACATAAGCTCATACCATCTCACCTATCAGGCCATTTGCAGAAATACCTCAAGTGTCATGATCAGTGTACACATAAAACCTCGGATTTGTACAAATAATGCCTCCATTCCTTTAACGCATGGATGATGGCAAACAACTCTTTCTCATGAGTTTGATAATTCCGCTGTGTCAAGGGGAACTTTTTACTCATGGAGGCTACACACCTTCCCTCTTGCATCAGCAAACAATGTCACTTACAGTCCATATCAAGGATATAGGGTTTTAGAGGGTCAACAATGTTTAGAGTGATGCACTTAGCTTGCTTTAACTGATCATAGCTTGCTTGCTGCGGTTCAATCCACTCACCAAACTTGTTCTTTTGAGTTAAGTCAATCAAAAGTGTTGTGATATGGGAGTAATCCTTAACATATTTTCTATAAAACATCGCCAATTCTAGGAAAGATTGCAATGTTGTCAAATCAGTTTGCACAGGCCATGCAACAATCACACAACTTTCTTAGGATCCAGTCTTACCCCATCAGCAGTGACAATATGACCCGAATAGTCAACCTCACCGGCACTGTAAGCTAAAAATGTCATCAATAAAATTTATGACAAACTTACCCATATATGGTCTGAGCACATCATTCGTCAACATCATGATGTAGTTTGGGGCATTAGTTAGACCAAAGTGCATCAGAAGATACTCATAGTGACCAAACCAAGTTCAAAAGTCAGTTTTATGAATATCTTCTTCACGAACTCTAATATGAAGGATTACCCACTCTTCAAATCTATCTTACTAAATAAAGTATCACCATGAAGAGCATCAACGAAGTGATCAATAAGTGCCATATGATATGTTTAGTAGTTATCTTATTTAGGCCTCGATAATCCATACACATATGCCAAGACCTATCCTTCTTTACTAAAATGATGACAAGGTAAAAGGTGAGAAGCTAGGTCTAATATTCCTATGTGCAAGATAATTCTCTAGCATCTTGCTCACCAAGGCTCTTCCCCTCTCAAATTCATTCTCTAAGGTGGTCTATTAACAGGACAAGATCCGGGAATACGCTCAACCTTATGTTCAACATTTCTTAGGCGGTAATGCAGCTGGCAAAATTATCAATAAACACATCTACAAACTCAGTCCTAATTTCACAATGTAGGTTAGTTGAAGTATGTCTTGCACGTGCTACTCTCACTAATACTAGTCATATCCAGTAGAAAACAAACATACATACTTTCACAGCTTACCTTAACGCAACTGTGTAGCGTAGACCAATGGTTCTGGAGGCGCATCCCGCTCACCACGGATGGGATGAAGTTTACCACATGCTAAAACTTGTACACATGAGTATCCCAGGCTATGTAAGTGCCTTCTGCATCGCGTGCCAACACATCCCCAAAACGACATCAAAGCACACAAAATGAGTTACCTCAAAATCCAATTTTTCATAATAACTCTAAATAGTTAAGGGCATACTCACAACCCTTGTGTTCCAAATCTCCGTACCCTTTCCATCAGCCATCTCAACTGTGTATTGGTACTTGGACGGCTGTGTGCTCACTCTTGACTTCTTAACAAGGGTTGAATTAATGACATTATGCGAGGACCCAGTGTCAAACAGAACTAAACTATCTCTACCACAAAGCTGCCCAACGCATAACTATCAAACAAGTGTCAGTAAATTGATACCCATGCTGCACCCACTTTTGACAATGTCACTGGAGGAGCCGTGTCCACCTTTCGCACCATACAAACATTCATGAAACGAAGAACATCAGGATTAGCTTCTTGCTGATCTCTTCTATTTCCGTTGGCTGCTGTTATTGCTCTACTTGAAGATAATAGGTGGTTCTTTCCACCGATGTTGTCCCAAAGCATTCAAAGCATAAATTCTCTTCTTTTTGCGGTCTTGTGACGGCAACATAGAGCATTGAACCCCTTGGGCATTAGGCCGTCCATACAACCCTTTGCCTTTCGGAGCACCAACCCCTTTACCCTTTTGGCCACCTTGAGCTTGCCCTTCTACCCTTGCCCTTGCCATTGGCCTTTCAAGTTCTTGGCATTTGGCCCCCTTGAGCTTGAGCATCTGACATGTGTCACTCATACATGGGACCAAGTGTCCCAGTGAGGATGTGACATGTGTCCTGTCATTGACTGATCAACTCTCTTACTTCTAGGAGATTAGTCTAGCAGCCTCTAAAGTAAGACCCAGTAACCCCATACCGAATACAAGCAGGTCAACAAGTTAAACAAAAATTGCTATCTACAAATAATGGAAATATAGCAAATATGATCAAACTAGTTGAATCTTTCACAAAGGTCTAGTGGAGCTTCTTCGGGATGAGTCCGCGAGTGGACCACCTGGACTCGAGGCGATTGTTAATAGTCGGCAGAAAACTCTAAGGAGTAGAGTGCATCGAGATTTTTAGTCAGGTGGAGGGGCCTGGGAAAAGGAGTCCGATTTCCAGAAGAATTTTCCAAATTTTTCTCTACATACCACAGGCTAGTGTGAGCCATTTTGATAGTTTCAATTCAGAAGTCCAACGTGTTCACACTAAGGCAGGAATATGAGTACGTAAAAAGTACTTTACGGCAAGGGGCAGTTTGCCTTATTCCCATCTGTAACTTTATATAATTTTGACTTAGAACCATCAGATCGTGGCCATAAGAAGGATCATTCAACCTGTTGCATTGAAAGACCACGAAATAAGTTAATTGGGGGACCTGCAATTTTATGAAAAGCTTTCAAAACATCAAGATGTCATTGAAAGGCTTGGTATTGTGTTGGCCTAAGAACCACATCATCTGCATAAAATAAGACCTCAATCATGTAGCGTATAAGCTTGGCAATTCCTCGCCTTAACCAGTTCTCAAGCTCGTCCATAAATTTCAGACAGCATGGAGAGAGCATGCACTGTTGTTTCAGCCGTAAAACCATTAGATGTGCAGATTCAAGCTGTCACATTTGTGTGGAGATGTCCCACATGTCTTTCAACTCTTTCAGCACTCCTCCAGGTTATCTATAGGACCCTGTTGAATGCCTTTCAAATCTAAAGAGAGACAAAGAGAGAGTGTTGTCCTTTGTGTGGGTATCCTCAATGATGGTGTTTT